>JAXGGA010004857.1:0-83761 GCA_038373865.1 Uloborus plumipes
TAGACGCACGTCACTGAGTTATGCAAATGATATGAAATGCGCAGCTCTCCGACGCACGTGAAGTAAGATATAAGAGAATGAAGTTGAAAAGTGGGCTATGTTCATGTTGGTTTTTCTGCCAGACTAATTATCGGAGAAATTTGGTTTTTGTCTCGAAGGTTACGTGTGATAGGAGGAAATGCCACGCCGTCCTCAACGAAGACACTTCCAGCATATAGACGACTTTACAAGGGGTATGGTGATCGGACTGAGAAGGGGAGGTTGGTCCATACGTCAAATTGCAGCTGATACCCTCATGAATGCAAGCACTGTGCATCGGCTGTGTCGGAGATGGTTGGAAAGAGGAAATGTAGCCACATTGAGGGGTGCAGGTGCAGCCAGAGTGACGTCAGACCGCTTGGATCGACGGATTCACCGACAAGCTGTGGCGGACCCGCAAGTCACTTGTACGTCGATTCTGCAGCACGTGCAAGGTACCCTGGATGTTCCTGTCAGTGGCGGCGCTAGGTGGGGGGCAGGGGGGGCAATTGCCCCCCTGTCGGAAGCGTCTTGCCCCCCCGTCGGGGAAAATTCCGAGCTCGTCGGAAAAAAATTTCCGACATTAAAATATTTTCCGATAGAAATCTGATTGATTCCGACAGAGTAGGTAAAATTTTCTAAAGAAATATTTTTTTTTCCAAAAAAAAAAAAAAAATAAATAAATAAATAAAATCTAAATTATTTCCATTATCTGAAAAATAGCGCAAATTTTTATCCAATGCAGAACACGGGAACCTCCTGGTAGGTGGTCTTCTCGTGATCCATCCTTCTGCTCTCATCTTGTTTACTTTGTTTTGGACAAAGTTTCTTTGCTGAAAAGGAGGGAAAAGGAGAAATCTAATTTTTCTTCCTAATCAGACCACACACGAAAATCGTTTGTAGCGTGTTTTGAACAAACATTCATTGACATTCAGAGACACTTTCCGATCTCCCCGATGGCGATTCGATGAATTGCCCCCTAATGATTTCCTGTCATTCATTGCCTGCTGTGGTGGTAGTGTGCAAATTTCCCGTTTTTTGCGAACGAGGGACGATACAAAGCAGATTGCAGCTACTTGAGTCATAAAAAGCCCATCAGCGTAAGGACCGTGGTAACAATTAGTCCATCGGAAATTTTCAAAGGAAATGTAGGATGGGAAGAGGGGAAATGCTTAGGTCCCCGTATGGAAGACCTCAGACGAAACTTTTCAAAAGCGCTGAGGTTCACTCGACAGAAGAGTCTGGTGGGCCATGGGATTCGAAAAGTAGTAGGACAGTTGGACGATTCTAGTAACTAGTGGTTCGACGCAATTTAAAGTTCGGTCTAATGAGTTAGAGCACTTGTATAGTAAGACGAAAGTGCAGTTACAGCTGAAAATAATTTTCTTCATTGCAGAGGTAAGAACTTATTGTGTTTCATTTAAAGAAATGATAGAGCTTTGCTTTTCAATTTGTTATTTAATTGCATTGCATATCCTTCTCTAACATGCATGTACATTTGTTTTAAAAGAAAAAAAAATATAACTTTTTATCGATGTAATTTATTATACTATGCCGATGGTTTTAAAATATTAAACGATATTTGCAGAATGTAGTCTTTTGCCGCTTGCCGGTTACAATAAGAATGATGGATAGCATTGATTTTAACTGAGCTGATTAAATTAAAAGTGCTATTATTTGTGTCAATTTATATTTTCGCGGTTTAAAATATAATCAACTCGAAATCATCATAAAATGTATTTGGGAAGATCACTTATGCCACTGGAAAATTTGTTTTAAGTGTAAACATGCACTGAGTAATTTTTAAATTTCACAAAAAGATACGATTTTTTCCTACGTTTTTCCAGAAGGAGGACAAGGGGTATATACTCATCGTCAATTATACCAAAAAATAGCAAAAATCACACCCACTTGTAAATCTATTAATTTCCCAAAATCAGGTGGAGCATTGCTTTCGTCTCCAATCCCCCAGCCAAAGGCAGACCTGCTGAAATGTATTGGTTATGAAATGTAGAGATTCTGATAACATTTGTAATCATTAATTTTATTTTAAAGTAATACAAATTTTAAGTTCGATGAAAGGTCAGAACTGGGAAAAGCAAGTTTGAGATTGTTTTGGCATTGGGCGGCTTTTTTTTTTAACCGACGAAAAAACGGAGGAGGTTCTCTATTCGACCGGTATATTTTATATATATTTTTTTTATGTATGACCACGCATAACTTTTTACTGAAAAGACCGATTTTGGTTTTTTTTTTTTTTGTTGGAAAGGGTACACCTTCCTGGTGGTCCCATGGTCCCCTGATGCGGGGTTTGAGAACGGAACCCTGAAGAAATTGAGGGAAATCTTCAGAATTCCGTTCATGCGCACCCTCTTTGCGCATGAATTGAATTTCAAATTTCACGCGCACACACTTGCGATTTGATGTCCATTAGGTCACAGTAGCTCGCCGATAGAGTGGCCTAGCGGTAAGACGCTGGGCTCTCATTCGCAAGAGCTTAAGTTCGATGCTCGACGGAGTCGGTGGATTTTCAAGCAGCAGAAAAAAAAATGCATTGTCTACGTCGAACGATTATGCGGCATGCAAATCGCAGTTTTACTGATAGAACATATTTAGTCCTGAGTACCCCAATTTTTTAAAAAATATATTTTCAGGCTCCCATCACATAAACTTTTAAATTTTAAAATTAGTGATGCACTAATGAATCGGCGGTAAATGGTTACTTTGTGGATTAACCTGTAGGCCAGTTTTAGCATCATAATCGGGTAAAAAACTAGTAATTTAAAAATGTTTTAATTAAATCAGCATAGAAATAAATCCTAAAAAGAAAAAAAAATGTTGTTAGTGGCAATCGCTTAAAATTTTAGACGCTTTAATAAAGTGAGATGAAGCGTCACGATGGCAACATGACACTATTCCGGGTATACATTTACACTGAAAAGAATGAAATAAAAATAAAATTTTATAAAAAAAGTAAAACCGACTTCAAAAACGCAGCTGAAAATAGCTCTAAAAAGTAAAAAATAAATTTATTCTTTGAACACCATCGATACTACTTTTAAACATGAGTTTTGAAGTCGGTGCCGAAACAGTTAATAAAATCATTCGTGCCCATTCTTCAGTTACATGTTTCATAATAAAAACAGCCATAAATATTTCATAATCAATTCCAAGTGTTGTTTGAGAGGAAAAATCAATCAAATGGTACAATCAATGGGTACGAATGATTTATTAACTGTTTCGGCACCGACTTCAAAACTCATGTTTAAAAGTAGTATCGATGGTGTTCAAAGAATAAATTTATTTTTTACCTTTTAGAGCTATTTTCAGCTGCGTTTTTGAAGTCGGTTTTACTTTTTTTTATAAATTTTTTTTTTTTTTTTTTGCTATTTTCTTCTTTTTCTTTCTTTTTTTTAAAAATAGTGTATATAAATTTGCTAATTCTGTCGTATGAGCTAGGCTGGAGTAGGAAAGGGATTTCCAATAAATAAAGTTTGGGACAGAACACGTGAAAAAAACTAAAGCCCAAAAGATGGCACGAAATTGATCTCTTTCTCCGTTTTTTCGTATGTATATATCCTTTAATATCGATTTGTCCATTCATTTTTAATTTTGTCTCTTTTACGGATATTTCTGAGCTTCGGGTTTAGTTTTTTCAGCTTTTCTCTTTTTCTATTGTATTTAAATCAGCATATGGTGAAATGCGCAATATTTTTTCTTCTTTAACAGGATTTGAAAACTTCGCCTACAGAGCGTTCAGCAATTATCCTATAAGTGTAGACGAAACTATTTTAAATTTTTACTGTTGGAAGTGTAGAATGGAAAAAATAGTACTTTGTAGTTTTGCCCTATGCGGGAAAAAAACCAAAGGAGAGAGAGAATTTCCATGCCTCTCAACTAAAAAGAAACTTTTAAAGTGATTATAATTTTAGATGTTTTTTGCAAAGAACATTTGTTGGGGGGGGGGGGTTAGCAATGACGTAACTAGAGGGGGCTGACGGGGCTCGTGCCCCGGGCGCCAGATTTTAGGGGCGCTGAACTGGCTAAGTAACTGCATATTTTTTTTTTTTCATTATTTAAAAAAAAAAGACTAATTTTTAAAAGAAAGCTCTCCCTAAAAAAAAAGGCTCAATGCAGGCACAGGAAGAATTTAAAGAAATGTCTTTTAATGTTTAAAAGACGTAGGAAAGATTGACGGAGAGAAAGTGAGGAGGGTGCAGTAAATGGCATGAATATATTTTCTTTTAGAGAGTGACCAGTTAAAGTTTCATCTTGAATCACCCACTCCGAGAAGTGAAGCTTTTGAAAGCACCCCGATACAAAGAAGCGGAAAATGCGTCTCTTTTCCAAGATTAAACTGCAATAAAACTGTCAACATGGTGTCTTCCTTTTAGCTTACAATGACGAAAGATTGTCCACCCCACTGGCCTAGGGGAAAATCCTTGCAGCGTTCCCTTGTCGGTCGCCTCTGTTTTAGGAATTGGAGCCAAGTCCCCCCAACCCCTATCTATCTGTCTCCAGTAGAATCATTCACTAAACGACATCTTTAGCTCTCACAACGGTTTTATTTCTTCTCTTCTAATACTGCCTTATTTCCCTATGACATTCATATAGTACAGAGTTCATTATATGTCTAAAAAATCATCTGGTGCACAAAACAGGCAAAGGATTAAAGTGCGGGAAAAAGAAAATCATCTATGTTCTTCGTTGTTATCATAGTAGTTGAATGGAAAAGACGTTAGGAGTACTGGTAAGATATTGTTTATCTAATTTACATGATGTAATACAGATTTTTTGAACATTGTCGATTAATTTCTCTCATTCTTTGAGAAAAATCTCTCACAATGGAGATTCAGTTCAAAGTTCTCTCTCTCTCTCTCTCGTTTTAGAAAATGCTCTATGGTTTTTTTAGAAATTGAACTCATATGAAAAATTTTAAATCTACTATCAATCTAATTTTGGCACCCTCAGGACAGTCCTAGTGGCAAGCAATACAAGCAGCCACTTGGGGGCGCCGAATGGAGGAGGGCACTATTACAGCCGATAAAAAAAAAAAAAAAAAAAAAAAAACTCTTGTGGAAAATGTTAAATGCAAATTTTTCACCTTCTAAGTTTTATCAACTGTGTCCCGTTTTCAGAAACTAGGGAGGGGTTCATTCTTTAACCAGGTAAGATTATTCAGCAACTGCTAAGCATCAAAGTCTACATGGATGCTCGCATTTTTTATTAAAAAAATATTTTAAATATATATTTATAAACAATTTGAATAATAAAAATGACCTGTTTTAAAGTAAATCACTTAATTGGGTTTCCGAATAAACATCATTAAACAAACCATTTTACTTAGTTAATGTAAGAATTAAAATTTGGCTACTTTTGGTCAATCACTGCAATACGGGGTTGGCGTAGAGAGTGGGAGAGTTAAAGAAATTCAATCGCCATGTAAGAATTTTGTAAAAGAGGGGAAATTTTTTGTTCCTGAAAATTATCGCGTTAATAAAAAGTACCAATTTTCAAATTTAAATTCTTGTTTTAAACAAATAAATTGTACAAAATATTTTTCAGCCATAATATGTGATATTTCATAAAGCATTTAATAAACAAATGCTAATTAATAAGCATTTATTCAATGATATCTTTTTTTTAATGCTCTCGTTCCTTTCCTTACACAGTAAAGTTTAGGATTTCTAAGTTTCTTAAAATTTCACTGTACACTTCTTTTAATGCTAAATATTGGATAGTTTAAATGTAAAATTTACATTTTTTACTTGAGATTTTTTCTAAAGTGAAATTCATGAAAATATTTTTCATTTGCTAAGTATTTAAGGCTTTTAATATTTCTTTCATTTCAAATAGTTTTCAAACGTATTAAATATAATAGTCAACATGAAAAGGAAAACAATTACTCATTTATTATTTAGTTATCTATTTTTTAAAATATTTAAGGTTACTCAGCTTGTATTTATTTTTGTTTTTATTATTATTATCATTATTGTCTAAGTTATCATTTGATGATATAGTAAAAGCTTTTGCAGCCAAAAAAGCTAGGGGCTGGGGGTCAGTGAACTGTAAATGTTAAAATTATATTTATGCCCCCCTGTCGGGGAAGCTTGCCCCCCTGTCGGGCATTTCCTAGCGCCACCTCTGGTTCCTGTGTCGACCAGAACCATTTCCCGTCGACTGGTTGCACGTGGCCTGCAATCACGGCGCCCGCTAAGAAGACTGCCATTGACCTCACAGCACCAGACTCCAACGTTTGGAATATTGCCGGACCAGAGCGACGTGGATGGCAGAATGGCAAACCGTAGTGTTCTCAGATGAATCCCGCTTCTGTTTGTCCAGCGATAGTCATCGTATACGTGTGTGGCGTCGACGTGGAGAAAGATCGAATCCGGCAGTAACTGTGGAACGCCCCACAGAGCGACAACGTGGCGTAATGGTTTGGGGCGCTATTGCATACAATTCCGTATCACCTCTAGTTCGTATTCGGGGCACTATGACGGCCCAACGATATGTAGATAATGTACTGCGGTCGGTGGCAATCCCCTACCTTCAGGGTCTGCCAAATGCAATTTTTCAACAGGATAACGCCCGGCCTCACAGTGCTCGAATCAGCCAACATGCTCTACGAGGTGTACAGATGCTTTCCTGGCCACCATACTCTCCTGACTTGTCACCAATCGAACATGTGTGGGACGTGATTGGACACCGTTTGCAGAACCTGCCACTGCCTCGTTCAGAGGACGAACTGTGGCAAATGGTTGAAAGGGAATGGAGTGCCATCCCTCAGGACACCATCCGCAGGCTTATTGACTCCATGCCTAGACGTGTTTCTTCGTGCATCGCTGTCCGCGGTGATCCTACTTCTTACTGAGCCGACGCCGTCCTCGCTCTAAATTTTGCTTATTTATTTTGAAATAAATATCACTTATTGTTCCATGCTGTCTCTGTCTTCTTACCAAAGTTCATCAATTTCTGACCACTCCTTCTTGGTGTTACATTTTCAATGTCGAGCAGTGTATTTGCATGTTCGTGGATGCGGTTTTTGCTCTTTTTCAGTATAATTTACATTGAGCATACACTTTTGTCCCCCCCCCCTTTGGAGAATTTTGAAATGACAACCCCTGAAATCAAGCAGAATTTTTAAGTATTAGTTAATATTTTTCAAGTACTCTTTCATATTTTTGATCACAACTTTACTTGTAAATACTGAGCAGAAATTGTCTCCATTTGCAAATGAATCAAAAAATGTAGTTTTTTACAATTTTTGTATTTTTTTTTAATTTTTATTTATTAATATTTTTTAAACTTTTTTCAATTTACTATCATTTTTATGTTGTTATTTTTTTTCAACATATTTTTTGCTTGTTTTATCGTTTTATTTATTTATTTTCAATTTTTATTTATTTATTTTATTTATTTATTTATTTTTTGAAATTTAGCATTTAAATACCATTAATTATGCTTCATACAATTCCAATTAAATCATTGATGAAATAACCGCAGTCTCGAAAAATGACAATTAAAAAACAATAGTCATTTTCCAGAGAAATACTTGAACATAGATCAACAGAATGAAATCTCGATGAAATCTCTTTTGCAGTGACGTCATAGCGACATTCATGATTAAAAGACCGCGGCTACAGTGACAAATATTATAATTAACTGAAAATTGTAGTTCTGTAATTAATTAGGAGATAAGTCATTCAACAGCTATAAAAATAGCCCTGTAAACTAATCTTGAAATAACAGTTGTTTTTAAATTAACTTAAGAAAAAATTACAATCCTTAATTTTTTGTCATTATAACCAGTAAGCCGACAGCTAAACTTATTTTCCTGTTACCATGTGTTTAGTTTACATCGTGGGATCATGCTTGATCGTGATCGTACAGATTACATGTAGTCGAAGAAAAAAACCCCAAGAATAAGTTTTAAATTTGTGAATTAGAGACAGTGATTCATAATGCAAGTCACAAATTCCAATAATGTCAAAATTTATAATCTTAGCCATGGAAAGTCTCTCCCAGATTGGTTGTCAGAGAGAAAAAGACGAATGTTCCAGAAAAAGGATGTTGATATTAGAAAACGAATTGAGCTTATACAAGATTTCGATATGCCGGGAGTTAGTACTGGTGTAAAAATTTCACGAGATGGAAAATTTATTTTAGCTACTGGTGTGTACAAACCTCGAGTGCGATGCTATGATGTTAACAATTTATCCATGAAATTCGAACGTTGTTTTGATGCTGAAGCAGTTCAGTTTGAAATATTGTCGGATGACTATTCAAAAGTAATTGTGAAAATACTTATTCTAGTTGTAATACCTTCCGATCTTATATGCACATTTATGGTGGCTATTCGATTTTATAGTATGAAGTACTAGATATCAAATAGGGCTCTATAAGTCTATGAAATAAATCTCCTTTTCTGTTGCTTTTTGTTGTAATATAAATTCATGAATAGATTGGTTTATAAAAGTAAAATAATTTTTATGGTGCGATCTTACATTCCTTTGCTGTTTGAAAAATTCCTTACAAAATTTCTAATCCATGAAGGAAAAAATAGAGGAAATGCTGTTCTCAATTCCAACAGTCAAAAAACTCAATCAGTGAAGCAATTATATATATTGCAAAAACTTCATCAAACATTATATTTATAGTTGGAAATGATAGGTAATTCCAGGAAAGGGTTTGTTTCGTGATTACGATTTTTATTAATTGTTTCTATGACTTCATCACTTTTAATTAATAACTTAAAATTTGTATTTTAAAGACTTTTGATCTCCTAATGGCATTAAAATTTTTAACAGCAAAGTTAGTTATCTCTTGCATAGATTATTAAATTTAACTGTTTATTCTGAAAGCTTTGATATAATTTAGAACCATTCCAAAAGTCAACTGGAATTTTTAATATGAATCTTAGGCCTTGCTTTATGTTAGCTGTAAGATATTTCCCCTCAAAAGTTATAATTTACATTCAAATTTTTTTATTCCTTATTTTTGTTATATTTAGTTTATTTTTTTAATAAAATGTAATATTTTTCTTGTATTTTTAATTTACTGTAAGTTTTTTTTCAGCTAGTGTTATTGCAGTGTGATAGATCTGTGGAATTCCATGCTCAACATGGAGGATATTACAAAACAAGGATTCCAAAATTTGGGCGTGATTTAGCTTATCACAAAGAATCATGTGATCTTCTCTTAGTTGGAGCTAGGTAAGGATCAAATCTCCCATTATTTAATATCGGAGACAAGGATCTTCAATAACTTTTTTGTATTTAAATGCAACATTTTTATAGTTAGTTTATCAAAACTTGATTGGAAATGGCCTAGGAATCAGTGTTTGAAATAGCAGTTGTAAGTGACATTTTACGACTAAAATTTTGAATTTGAGGTCTCTAGATTACCTACCCTAGGCACCAAACTTGATTTCCATAGTTTTGGAACATATTGAACCTTTTTTATTTCTTGACTCACTGTGACCTGTTGTTGATCCAAATGATAAAGTTAAAAGTAATTTTAAAATACAATCAATTTTTTTTTTTCAAAACCATTTTTCTGTATATTTTACAGACCTTTTTAGAAACATGTATCAGCAATGTAGGGAATTTCTAGCTTTTAACATTTCTTAATGTTTAGATGCATATATATTTGAGCCATTAAAAATGGCAACTTGGTTGTTGATTTTGATGCTTAAAAACTTATACTAGGCATTATCATGATGCTTAGATTTCAATAGTTTTTTCTAACACTGCTAGGAATGTTTGCTACTGGGGCATTTCACAGTACAGTAAAACCTCTCCAATACGGACACCTAAGGGGACCTAAATATTGTCCGGTTTAAAGGGGTGTCCGCTTAAGGGAGGGACAGGAAAGGTGAATACAAAATTAGTTTCTAAATAATTTAATTATTATAAAGCAATTAACTACACACAGGGCTCTCACCAAGTCACTTTTATCACTAAAAGTCACTTTTTTTTCATTGGTCACCAAAAGTCACTTTCGAAGGTCAAAAGTCACTTTTTTGGGAAAAATGTTGATTTTGTCACTTTTTTTTTTTTTAAATCTGACCAAGTGACAAATATCCTTTAAACTTTTCTTTCGACCATCAAAATCGTTGCTCAGTACCAATACCATATGAGGGCTGGAGGAAGAAAATTCTTTTTCCACCAGGATGACCGTATGGATAATGAAACCGAAAAAAAAAACAACAGTTCTTTCATTCACCTGTCCAGATGTTCTGCTTCTCCCGCCAAGGTCCGCTTTTTTTATCGTTTTGGTCTGATTAGTCCACATTATTTGTATTATTTAAATAGAACAAAAATTGCAGAGGAGAAAAGTCTTCTGTAATCACAACATTTTATCAAAAAAAAAATCAAAGGCTGATGAAATTTAAGCTTTTGTAAACTGCTGTCATTTTACGTACCAGGGGTGACTGTTTTCTAAAACTTTTCCAGTATTTTCTAGAACTTCTAATTTTTAGTTTTAACATTTGTTTTAAAGTTAAGTACAATGTAGAAATTTTCTTGAATTCCAGCTACATGTTTTTTCCTTTTCTGATCAGTTCTTTGTTTAATAATAGTTTATTTAAATGTCTACTCCATTGTTGTAAAAGCATTTTCAGCTCTTGAGTGATGTGTTAGTTGAAAGTGTGCTTACGGTTATATTTTTCAAGAATTTAGCTTATAATATGAAAAAAAACCATGCATATATATATATATGCATGTAATTGGGCTGTTGCTTTCTTTTCATTGTCTGAGGACTATCTTAGTTTATAGAAACTTTATTTGATTTTATTTACTTATGTTATAGTCAAAAGTCCCCCACCCCCTCTCCCCTTTAAAATACGTGATTTGACATGAATATGAAAAATATTTTAAATTGTCAAAGCTATTTGTTGTAAATCTGCAGCCAGTTTTGAAAAATCTAATTCTTGTATAGTATTCTTATCTCTCGTCTATATCATACCTGTTTCTCTTCAGAATTTTGTTTTCAGTAGAATTTTGGAATAGATGCATTAGCAAAATACAGTCAATTCTCGATAACTCGAATTTGAAGGGACCGAAAAAAAACTTCGACTTATCGGAAGTTTGACTTATCATTAGTTTCGATTTCCAACATTTTAATAATAAAAACTTGGAATATTTAATTAATGTATAGATAACTGACAAGTTTAATTAATAAAAATGTACACTATTTGAATTAAAACGTTTAGAGAAAAAGAAAAATAAATCTTTCTTTTTATACATATTTAATTCTTGTGGGATAATCTGTCATTTTAAGCTACATTGAACAGCTTAAAAAACGGTAAATATTACAGCTTTTTCACATATCGTTTTTCCTTCGCAACAGATTCATTTTCTTCCATGGTTTGTATGAACTCTTCGTCGTGTGCAAAACTAAGTGTTTTAATCACATTAAGGAAATTTTCTTTATCAACTGCTTTAAAAGTCGTTTGTTTTGATAATAATCACCATGTCATTGTCACGACTCATTGAAGATTGAAGACTCAAAATTATTGGAACTCAAATTCCTTACAAACGGATTAAGTGAAAACAATACAGCAAGATTCACCACAGGCGTTATTCCTTTATTGCACATTGCTTCAACATATCTTCTTTTGACTTCAGATTTTCCCCGAATAAATCACAAGAGAAGAATAAGTAAAATTTTATGCTCTCACTTGAAAGCTTTTTCTGCTTTTTAACTATCAAATGTTTAGTCACCTCAAAAAAACTTCGGGTTAAGGGAAGTGAACTTCGAGATATGGACAAAAATTGAGATAGAATTGAAGACAAGGGGATCGGGAACTAATAAGAAATTCGAGTTGCAGTAATATTCGAGTTATCGACTTCGAGTTATCGCGAATTGACTATAGTTATTTTTTTGCTTAAGAAGTTTATCCTGCAGGACCATCTATGATTTAAAACTATTGGTTTCCTGAATTTTACTTTTAGTATCCGGGAACGTTCTAAGTTAACTTATATTTGGAAATGTTTATAATATTCTTTGCAAATGCAATGCACCATAAATTTGGCTGATTGTTTTCAAGTGTTCGGCACATGCTTATTTATTATCTGAATATTTTCCATACTTTTCATGTTTTCATTTTTTTTTTTGCAATCAAGCGTTCTACAGAATATTTTACCTGCTGTCATAGATTCCAAGTTTAGTTAATAATTTCTAAATTGTTAGTATAGTCAGACCAGTGGTTGGAAAAACTACATTTATTTTGTAGCCAACTACAACTACTTTGTTATAAATGTAGTTAACTACAGCTGCAACTACTTTTTTTTAAAGTAGCGACTGCAAACTACTTCTGAATTGTAGTTGCTACTTTGCAACTTTTTAAAAAATAAATAAATAAAAAGCATTCGAAAAGTGGTTTGAATAAATTAACTCATTTGAATATAGAATAGAACTAGAAATTGTCTTTGAATTTATTTATTACTTTCCTTTTTTGTTCCTTTTTTTTGCTAAAATTTGTGCTTTTTAGATTTTTTACAATTTTTAGAAATATTCACCACAAAAAATAAAGGATTCAAAAGTTGAAAAATTGAAAGAATTCAATCTTCATTTTTTTTCTTGCCAGGGAATATTTAGGAACATTTAAAATTATTTGAAGGAATATAAAAATTATGATGCCAAATAAACCAATGACATCAAACAGATAGAATGTATGCATTGAGTTACCGCCCATAAGCCAGGGCTAAGGCAGAACTGAAGCAAATGCACTCACAGCTCGATCATAGCATCCTAAGACTGCAGTTTCATCCTTATTATGGACTCCTTAGTTAGAAATAGCCAATGATCAAGCTGGAGGCAAATATCCTCTTAAGGTAGCTAACGAACTTGTAGATAAAGTTAATTTATCATACCAGCGAGCGTCCGCAAACCATAGTGCGGCCCAATGGCTCAAACCATGGAGCCGCACCATGGTTTGCGGACGCTCGTTGGTATGATAAATTCACTTTATCTACCAGTTTGTTGGCAATCTTAGCTACAATAAGAGAATATTTGCCTCCAGCTCAATCATTGGCTATTCCGAACTAAGGAGTCCATAATAAGGACGAAACTGCAATCTTAGGATGCTATGATCGAGCTGTGGGTGCATTTGCTTCAGATAGAATGTATTTCGCCAAATGATGTACCTAAGGATCAGCTCATATTTTTATGTTTCTTATTTCTCATTGCGTCCGCTGCTGTACTCGTGCAAGATATGCACAAGTCAGAGTCAATTAAACCTTGTTTTGTTTCCTTCATTCTCTTTTTATTTATTTATTTATTTATTTTTAAATTTAAAAGTAGTTTCCAGAAATCGCTACAAACTATTTTTTTGTATTGCATTACTCACTACTCTACTTTTTAAAAAAGTAGTGCGCTACATTACAAACTACTAAAAAATGTAGCTACTACAGTAGTGTTGCTACTTGTTGCGCGCTACTTCCGACCACTGAGTCAGACACCCCTGGTATGTATGCTTGTGGCTGTTTTCTTGTTGTGATAATGATAAAAATCTCATTTTCAAAAAGTAGAAATATTTTTGTTCATTGATGAAAGAATAGTCGAGCATTTTTCTACTACTGGGTCATTCCATGTCAAGTGATCCAACGTTTTTTACCTTACATTTTTGTATTTCTTTCACATTTGGCTCATCAATTGTACCCCTTGAGGTAATCAAAAGTCTCAATTTTTGGATTTTTATCTCTATTATTTTTTCATTTATGAGACTTTGAACTTTGGAAAAACCCTCGTTTTTCCATGGATAAGGGTACCTAAAAGGGACCATAACTCGGCACCAAATATAGATAGAACGATTTGGTAAATGGCATTTTAAAGTACGTTAGTTGCCACTTAATCGGATATGCAACATGACTAATTTGATAAAAATTTTCTTTTTCAAAAAATGAAATTTAAATTTCTCAAAAAACATATAATGAATTTTTTTGAAAAAATTCTCAAAAATTCTTGTGTATTTCATCTATGTTTGTACAAATTTTTAGATTGGGATCTCAATGGGATCATATTTTTTTGAATTTTTGAATAAAACTGTATAGGAAAAAAATGATATTTTTTAGATTCTATTTATTTAAATACTAAGTTCTCTTGCTTGTGATGGTCTAAAAAGTAGTGAACAAACATGAATATGTTTAAAGTGAGCTATCATGAGCTTATAGATTTGTCAGGTTCACCCTCCTTCCTCCCCCGCACAACCACTCTTTTTTAATTCAAAACTGTTCAAAATGTTAAAAAAAAAAAATTTCTTTGATACAAAAATGAATAGTAAACTTTTTTAAAGTTGGTAAATGAGTTTCCTTATAACTAGACGAAGTATCCCCCTCCTCCACCCAAATATACCATTAACGCTGTACTATTATGACGTCTAACCTGGGGATTGAATTGACTATTATTTTTACTCTAGGTAAGTGAGCTAGCATTAACTTGTAGATTGGTCAGCTCCCCCCCCCCTTCCTTCCTGATCCAACCATTTCCCCCCCCCCCCAAACTGTTTAAAATGCTAAAAAAAGCTTCTTTGATACAAAATGAACAGTAAACTTGTTTAAAGTTGATAAATGGGCTTCCTTATAACAAGGCAAAGTACAACCCTTCCCCCACCCAAATATACCATTAACGCTATACTAATATGAAGTCTCACCTGGGGATTGATTTGAGGATTATTTTCCCCCTAGGTATATATTGTTTTTCAGACGAAGTGTTTCGTTTTCACTCCGAACTTCACAAAGTGTTCTTCCATTCAAAATCTGAATTTAAACTTATGGTTCATTTCATCCCCTCCCCCAGCACCAATCTTCAATTTTGAAGGGAGGGAATAAATGGGTCGCCCCAAGATCATAGCAAACAGCAAAATAGCACTGTTTCCCCTTGTTCTCATAATGTTTTCCTATTATTTTTACACAAAACTGAAAAGAAATTAAAGTGTCACGTTATATGTCAGTCCCCATCACTGCCTTTCCTTTCTCTTACTGGACAAAGCTCATGAGCTAATAGGAAAGAGTAACAAACAGAACAAACTGAAACACCACCAGACATCAGTAGAGACTAAGGCTTTGAAATGGGGCTAGGCGGGATGATAAAAAAAATAAAAGTTTGGAGTGGAAAGGTAGGGTAAGGGGGGAGGGGAGCAATCTGTAAAGAAGTTAAACAACATGTGAGGTTGTGCTCAAAAAAGCAGTGTTTGTTTAATATATATATATAGATATATCTTGCTGCATTACTTTCCTTCATAACAAAATGAAAAAGAACACAAACGATTAAAAAAATTAAATAACAGCTGTACACTAGATAATGTGGGAAGATAGTTATGGGGACACAGACATATGATCTGATATTTTGATTTATTTTCAGTTTTGTGCGAAAAGAATAGAAAAAACGATGAGAACAAGGCGAAACAGTGCTATTTTGCTGTTTGCTATGATATTGGGGCGACCCATTTATTTCCTCCCTTCAAAATTGATGATTGGTGCTGGAGTAGAAGATGAAATGAATCATAAAGTTAAATTTCAGATATTGAATGGAAATATACTTTGAAGTTCGGATCGAAAAGAAACACTTCGTCTGAAAAACAATATATATATATATATATACCTTGGGTGAAAATAATCCTCAACACAATCCCCAGGTTAGACGTCATATTAGTATAGTGTGAATGGTATATTTGGGTGGGGAGGGGGATACTTCGTCTAGTTATAAGGAAACCCATTTCCCCACTTTAAATAAGTTTACTATTCATTTTGTATCAAAGAGTTTTTGTTTTTTTTTTAAACATTTTGAACAGTTTTGAATTAAAAAAGAGTGGTTGTGCGGGGAAGAAAGGGGTAGGGGGTGAACCTGACAAATCTATAAGCTCATGCCAGCTTACTTTAAACATATTCATGTTTGTTTACTACTTTTTAGACCATCACGAGCAAGATAACTTAGTATTTAAATAAATAGAATCTAAAAAATATCATTTTTTTCCTATACAGTTTTATTCAAAAATTCAAAAAAATATGATCCCATTGAGATCCCAATCTAAAAATTTGTACAAACATAGATGAAATACACAAGAATTTTTGAGAATTTTTTCAAAAAAATTCATCATATGTTTTTTGAGAAATTTAAATTTGAAATTTAAATTTCATTTTTTGAAAAAGAAAATTTTTATCAAATTAGTCATGTTGCATATCCGATTAAGCGGCAACTAACGTACTTTAAAATGCCATTTACGAAATCGTTCTATCTATATTTGGTGCCGAGTTATGGTCCTTTTTATCTTCCCTTATCCATGGAAAAACGAGGGTTTTTCCAAAGTTCAAAGTCTCATAAATGAAAAAATAATAGAGATAAAAATCCAAAAATTGAGACTTTTTATTACCTCAAGGGGCACAATTGATGAGCCAAATACGAAAGAAATACAAAAATGTAAGGTAAAATTTTTCTCAGATTTTGGATCACTTGACGTGGAATGACCCTACTTCTATTTTTGATCCGTCTAAAGGGATGTGGGGGACTGTTACTTATATGTAGGCCATAGACACAATTTTGTTTTTCAGTTTCTAAAATAGTATTACAATTTATATGACAAAATCTATTATGCCACAATTCCAAGTCTAAACCTTTGCCTTCAGATACATTGGCTTGAGGCATAATTTTATCGAACAAAAAACATGATGGTTTTACAAAATAAAGTCTATCTTCCAGGTGAGCAGTGAAAAGTTTAACATTATCCTTATTAAAAACACAAATTCTGCCTGGGTACCATCTGAGTTTGAAACCCATACTGTCGATACTCGACGCTGAGATCAAATTTCTCCTCAGTGATGGAGCAAAATACACTTTATTCAAAGTAATATTTACTGGGCCATTATCTGATATTACTTGAAATTTGATTTTTCCTACTCCCTCAATTTTTCATTCAGCTCCGCCCACCGCAACTTCTAACTTAGTATTTTTAATTTCTTGAAATTCGCAAAACAAATTTTTATCTTTCGCGAAATGAAACGTGCTTCCACTATCGAAAAGAAAATCGTTGTTGCTTAAATTTGCATTAGTATTGTGGGCCTCTACTTCATTAATTGTACAGAGCATAGCTGCTTGAGGAATATCATTTTTCTTTTGGGAGTTTTTATTTCTTTGGGGGTGCCATTTTTTATTTTTGCTCCAACACTGATTAGAAATGTGGCCTTTTTTGCCACACGAAAAACAGACCTTATTTTTAAAGCCTGAACCTCTCCTCTCCACGTTAGGTTTCTTTTGGGTCAAAAAAGTACTTCCCCCCGACGTTAAATTCTCAGATTCATCCCCCAAAAATTTATTTCTACCCTCCTCAGCGAGTAGTTCTTCCAAAACTTTTGAAAAAGTAAACTTTGATTCGTCCCACCTGTAAATTGTCTGAACAATACCTCTAAAGTTTTGACCGAGGTTTCTAATTAATTGAAAGTCTTTAAGTTTTTCATCCATTTTATAATTCGTGCTTCTAGCTGGCGCAGAATACTTTTTAACCTTGCGGCAAACATGCCAACTGACTCATCTTCATTTATACGAGTTGAAAAAAATTGTTCCCATAATGCAGCAATCCTGGCTAAAGATGGGGGTTCAAAATTTAATTTTAAAGCATTCCAAATTTCGTGGGGATCATCCAAATCATTTATCAAATGCTTAATATCTTCTTCCACGTTAAGATAGATAATTGCCATTGCCTGGCCCGTTTTTTCTTTTCATCGGCTGTTGCCGTTTCCCCCAATTTTGTCTGGGTATTTTCCCAAAGATCTCTTTCTATTAGAATCATTTTCATGTTCCGACACCAGGATTGCCAATTTTGGGTATTCAGTTTGACAATTATTCGATAATCCCTATCCATATTTTTGGAAATAGAAAAACTTGCTCTTCAAAAAAACGGACACTTGACCTAATAGCTTCTGCTACTTGACGCTCTGCTACCACTGTTGGCTTTGATTACCACTATTGGGTTTAATTTAAATTTAGTTTAAAGTCTCTAGGAGACAAAACTAAGTTAAAGCCATGAAAGATTAAATGCGCCGTAAAGTGTCCGTGAAGAGACAAGTCAAAAGGCAATATTTCCAAAGATTATTTAAATTTATTAGTTATCAAAACATATTAAAGTTAAAGTTCTAAAAATCAACTAAAAAAAGGCTGCTCAAATTTTGTAGTCGAAGTCTGAAGATAAGATACAAAATAAATGTCACCATCTGGTCTCCGGCATTAGATGACCCTTCCAGGGAATCAGGCGAACTTGAGCCCCCGGCTCGGTACTCTCTGGCTGGCACGATCAGTCTGCTGGCGACACTCGAATTCATAAATTAACCCCGACGTCAGTGCAGTCGTCCCCGGGTTGTATTGAACGCGATGAAACCCGGCCACCAATAAAATAATTTGTCAATCTTCACCTGGCCAATTTTAATAACAACATCATGGTCCAGGACTTGGTAAGCTGTTGCTGGAAACTTTTAAAAGTGAAAACTGGATGAGCTCATTTAATTTAAAAACTATAACGTGGATTCACAATCCACTACTCCAAATTCCAGCCAAGCATGGCTAACACCATCCGAAGCACAACGCTGCCTACGCAGCTACCGGCGAGAGCACCACAAGCTCAAGGCTGACGAGGTGGAAGAGAAGAGAAGAGAGAGAGCATCGGTAGTGCTCGCTATTTATTGTGGCAAGTGCGTCAGCATACGTCACTTGTAATTTCCCTACTGCTCTGCTCATTAGCATACGAGCCTCGTTGGATTTTCCTCCACTAAACAACGGACTCTGAATTTTGAAAACTATGCAGCAGCCGAATCCGAACAACTCAACTCTTATGTTTTGATTCGGAAGATGGCCGCGATTGGTTTGAAGTGTGCTGCGCCAGCGTGATGGATTAAACGTGGGGAGAAGAGGTTCGTGCTTTAATTTTACTTTTAATTTGTACTTATAATTTTAATAATACATAGCCCTGCGAGTCTGGGAACAAAAATAAAGGTCTTTAGACCCAACAGCAACTACTTTTTTTTAAAGTAGCGACTGCAAACTACTTCTGAATTGTAGTTGCTACTTTGCAACTTTTTAAAAAATAAATAAATAAAAAGCATACACCGTTTGAGGCTCGACCGAAAAAATTCGAAAAGTGGTTTGAATAAATTAACTCATTTGAATATAGAATAGAACTAGAAATTGTCTTTGAATTTATTTATTACTTTCCTTTTTTGTTCCTTTTTTTTTTGCTAAAATTTGTGCTTTTTAGATTTTTTACAATTTTTAGAAATATTCACCACAAAAAATAAAGGATTCAAAATTTGAAAAATTGAAAGAATTCAATCTTCATTTTTATTTCTTGCCAGGGAATATTTAGGAACATTTAAAATTATTTGAAGGAATATAAAAATTATGATGCCAAATAAACCAATGACATCAAACAGATAGAATGTATGCATTGAGTTACCGCCCATAAGCCAGGGCTAAGGCAGAACTGAAGCAAATGCACTCACAGCTCGATCATAGCATCCTAAGACTGCAGTTTCATCCTTATTATGGACTCCTTAGTTAGAAATAGCCAATGATCAAGCTGGAGGCAAATATCCTCTTAAGGTAGCTAACGAACTGGTAGATAAAGTTAATTTATCATACCAGCGAGCGTCCGCAAACCATAGTGCGGCCCAATGGCTCAAACCATGGAGCCGCACCATGGTTTGCGGACGCTCGTTGGTACGATAAATTCACTTTATCTACCAGTTTGTTGGCAATCTTAGCTACAATAAGAGAATATTTGCCTCCAGCTCAATCATTGGCTATTTTGAACTAAGGAGTCCATAATAAGGACGAAACTGCAATCTTAGGATGCTATGATCGAGCTGTGGGTGCATTTGCTTCAGATAGAATGTATTTCGCCAAATGATGTACCTAAGGATCAGCTCATATTTTTATGTTTCTTATTTCTCATTGCGTCCGCTGCTGTACTCGTGCAAGATATGCACAAGTCAGAGTCAATTAAACCTTGTTTTGTTTCCTTCGTTCTCTTTTTATTTATTTATTTATTTATTTTTAAATTTAAAAGTAGTTTCCAGAAATTGCTATAAACTATTTTTTTGTATTGCATTACTCACTACTCTACTTTTTAAAAAAGTAGTGCGCTACATTACAAACTACTAAAAAATGTAGCTACTACAGTAGTTTCGCTACTTGTAGCGCGCTACTTCCGACCACTGAGTCAGACACCCCTGGTATGTATGCTTGTGGCTGTTTTCTTGTTGTGATAATGATAAAAATCTCATTTTCAAAAAGTAGAAATATTTTTGTTCATTGATGAAAGAATAGTCGAGCATTTTTCTACTACTTCTATTTTTCATCCGTCTAAAGGGATGTGGTATGTACTTTTCTTGTTTAATTACTAAAAAAATGATGACACAGAATAGTAAAAAAATGTTTACTATTCCGTGTGTTCATGTTTCATTTTCATAGTTGAAATAAAATGCTTATAATTTTGGAATTTTGGTAGACAATTTTTTCTGTGAATAAATTTAAAGTGTTATTTATGTTCAAAATATTACAGGAAATTTTTAAATGGTGATAAAATTGTGTACATAGTATTTTAGTGGTAACGGTTTATTTTCGGTTGGTCACTTTTTTGTACAAAATAGCACTTTTTTCACTTTTTTTGGATCACATTCTTGGTGGGAGCCCTGTACACATGTTAAAAGAAAACTTTTTCTCTGATCAAGAGTTATGTCTTTATAATTACAGAAAAATAATGAAATGGAATAAGCTTTAGTTCCTAGGATCAAAAGTAATAAAATAATTTAAAATATGCTAAGAAAGTACATAAACATACATATGTTAGTTTCGTAAAAAAGATTTTATAGAAGTTTGTTTCGAATAGTTTATGCTCATCATTCTTCATGAGAAATTTTAAGCTCCGACATAATTTTACGACCATTTCCCCATTTCTTGCTGTGTAAAAACGTTTTAATTCATCAATGTATTATTTGAGCATCACGTAAGTTTCTAATCTTTGTGTCTTCAGCAGGTGCTTCCACTATACGGGCATCGCGTCTTCTTCTTTTTCACTTTCAGTTTCCTTGTATTTTACACTTTCAACTCCATTTCTAAGGAATTTATCTCACATTCAACATCTGCATCAATGTCAGCAAATTCATCCTCATTAGAAGCATTTTCATCACTGAGGCGTATTAATTTCAGGGCGAGGACTCAGTCACCTTTCTCACCTTTAGTCACCTTTTGAAATTTTGGTCACTTTTTGTCACCTTTTGGAATTTTAGTCACCTTTTCAAACCTTTCTTGAAATGTGTTTTAGAAAAATCCCTTTTTGATTCATAAAATTTTTGAAAAGTATGAATATTCTTTTTCTTACCTGAAAATAAATGGAATTTTGAAAAAAAAAAAAGCAAAAATCTGTCATTCAACCATTAAAAAAAGTGTTTCAACTGTGGCTCATTCACAAAACAAAACCTTTCAGAAGAAACTGTTTAAAAGTTTCAAGAGGAAACAAAAAAAACAGGTGCACCTGTTCCAAGGATATTTGGCAGGGTTTTTTTTTTTTTTGTTCTTGAAACAAAATTCTGTTGGTGATTTGCATAGAGATGGGAGAAAAACAGGGTAAAAGTTCTTATCTTTACTGTTATGTTCTTATCTCTTTTCTGCTCTACCCCTAACCTCCCCCAAAGAAAAAACTGGCTGCTGATTTCACCTCTTTTCAAATTTAGTTTCATGTTCTAGCAAATGCTTTTTCTATGCCATACCGCAAGTCTCTTTGACCTTGAAGCATGTGTGTAAGGCATAATTGGAAAAATACCCTTTAATTTGCAGAAAAAATGTAATGCAAAAAAGAAAATATTAGGAAGAAAGAAGTTATTTGGGAAACATCTTTTTTTCTTTTAATTTACAGATGTTTTTTTTCTCATTTTCAGAAGTGATTTATTACTATGTGCTTTTTACATTTAATATTGGTGTGTTTTTTTTTTTTACAAATATTGATAGTCTATGTGATATTATTACGTTTATGTCAAGTTATTATTTTCAAACTGTGGAGATTCTTATTGGTTTTCATTATGTAAAACTTTTTTGTAAACGTTATATTTGAAATGCACAATTTTGACTCCTGCTAAGATAATTTTATTATTTAAGATTCACTGATGATCCCGAATAATATATTTCAGTTTCTGATAGTACTGAGTATCAAATATGTTCACAATGTTAGAGGTAGGTTTAAGGGCACCGTTTTGCAATGTCTTGACCTCTAATGTGTGCTCTCTCTCCACGTTACAAATCTGCATTTACACAAATCTGCATACTATTTTTATTACTATACTTTATAGCTCTCTCAGTTAAAAAAAAATAATGTCAAGTTTCAAAATTTCAATAAAATCGTTGCTAAGCAATCTTGCTCAGTGATAGCTCGTTGTGACATATGAGTTGACGAACCATTGCTTTGCCTTCCACGACTGGTAGAAATTCAGAAATGAACCGCCAGCATTGGAAATCGCTTTTTAATGAAATAAATGAATATTTTCTGTTGGAGATTTCTTTATGTTTCGCTCTGCAGAAAATCTTGCAAATATTTTTTTTTTTTTTGTAAATTTTAAAATTCTCTAATTTTTGAGTTAAATTTTTAAAACTATTATTGCGTGTCATGCGTAAGGTTTCTATTTTTCTGTATCCTGTAAATATTTTACATTTTTTTAAACTTTTGTAATAACATTAGTTATTATGATTTTTTAATAACTTCATTAAAAATTACTTTTTGTAGCTCTCACAGCAAAAATAAATTACTAATGCATTGAAAAGAACTTTTTTACAAGTTTAACATGCAATTTTGCTGATGTATGTAAGGATTTGGTAAAATTAAAAAGAAAAAAAAAACATTTTCACAGCACAGTGCTCACAAGACTTAAAATATGATATAAAAGTTTTTCTCTCTTCAGTATTGGACATGTGCCGCTGTATATTTTCAGAACCTTCCCCCCCCCCCCCCCCCCAAGCAAAAGACATTACACTTTTATTCATATGAAATAATATCTTCAGTTTTATACTTCAATGTTATTTTATTTTCACCTTGTAAGTTATCATTTTGCTTCAATTAAAGTTTCTGATTTTTCAAATTTTATTTTCTCACTCATTCTGTATTGTCAATACTTTTTAGCGAACATTTATGCTTTGTATTTACAAAGAAACAAGAAAAAGAATGCCGATAATTTTGCAATAAGCTATTAAAAATATGAAAAAAAAAAAAAATTTGTTCATTAAATACATTGTCATTATCTTTACTTCATAATTTCAGGTGTTAATTTAATTGATTTTAAAGAAAAATCTTTGAACATAACATAGAGTTTACACTGAAAGTTTTTTTTTAAAATATGTCCTAAAACAGTTTATTTTATTACTTCCAGCCCTATCATATTCATTGTTAGAATCTAAGTCTTTTAAAATAGTATATAGAGGCTATTTTGGCAAAAGTCAGAAAAAAGGATAACCATTTTCTTCTTTTTGAATTCTTAACAAATTACTTTTAGTCACCTTTTAGTTACTTTTTTGTCACTTTTTAGTCACCTTTGTTTTAAAATTTGTCACCTTTCTCACCTTTTTCTAAGACCATCAGCAGTCCTCGCCCTGAATTCATTAATGGGTTCTTCCTAATTTTTGATTTTTTCTTTCCAAGTCAAAGCCTTGCGAGACATTTTTTCTACGTGGACGCAAATAGAGGACATATGATGCTACAGGATCAAACGAGATACTTCTTCCAAAATTCTAGAAATGAAACTAAATCATTCCAAGGAGCTTCACTTCTCCCTGGCAATAAACCCCAATTCTTTCCATTCACACCCTTATGCTATAGCATTCTTTTTCACTTCAAAAGAAACCCTGTTGCTAGAATTAAGTACGCATCACTTTTCAACAATTGACAACGTTCATCGGGAACTGATAAAGTGCAGCAGAGGCCGCATTCTGGCAGCAGAGGTTTTAATAAGACTTAGGCAAAATCACGTTCTCAACCTCTATCGTAAACACTGAAGAGCACATGGCGGCAGGACCCTATGATCTATAGTCCTGACTTGGCGGACAGTTTGATTAGTCTAGGGAGAAGATCAAAACATTTAACCAGTTTACCGAGCGGAGTCGCACTCTATGAACAACAGCTGTATTTCTTAGAATCTGATTTATCCCCAAGAGCCTTACACTAAACCAACATTCGCTTTTCACCTCAGCAGACTTTTTCCTGTCAAGTTCTGAAATGGTAGTATATTTTTATGGTTTGTTGTGGAAGAAGGTGTTACTAATTCCCCTTTGTGGTTTCCTCCCTTTGTGTTCAACAATCTCTATGTTGGAGGTGAACTGAAGCAGCTCTTTTCAATGGATCTCTTTTTTTTTTTCGTCCACTAAACAGATTTCTCCGAACTTGTCCGTCGGTGTCCGTTTTAGTGAGTAAAGAAACAGCCTTTTTGCAAGATAAGCTGTGTCCGTGTCCGGCTAAGTGAGTGTCCGCTTTAATGGGGGGATTCTTAATGGTTTAACCCTAGAAAAAGGATGGGAAAAAAATTAACTGTCCGCTTTGTAGGGGTGTCCGTTAAGCGAGGTTTCACTGTATTTGTGACATAGGAGTGTCCGTAACAAAACTTTTTAAAAGTTTAAAATTTTTATATATATTGAAAAAGTACATTCTAAAGTATATGAATATCATATTGTTTTCATAGTTCACTTTATATTATGTTTGTAATTGTACTCGGAACATTGAAAATGCAATTTTCACTGTTACAGACTCTACATTGCATTTTTCTTTAAATCTGGCTTAAACCGATTTTTAAGCCAAAACTGGTACTTGAGACAGATAAAGTAAAGTCTCACCTCTTAATATAGCTAACAATTTTAATCAAAAAGTGCATTCTACAAAAAATTATGGATTGTGAAAATGATGACTGTAGAGTCCGAAACAATAATTGGAATAAAAGTTTAGTTTTGAAAGAAAAATTCAATGTAGAGTCTGTAACAGTGGAAATTGCATTTTCAATGTTCCGAGTGCAATTACAAACATAATATAAAGTGAACTATGAGAACAATATGATATTCATATACTTTAGAATGTACTTTTTCAATATATATAAAAATTCTAAACTTTTAAAAAGTTTCGTTACGAACACCCCTATGTCACGAATACCATGAAATGCCCTTACTACAATATATTGAAGCCGATTACTTGAATAAAAAAACCCTCTTTTTCTATTCGGTGACAGTAAAACATATTATTAATGTAAAATATTGTTTATTTCTCTGGATAGAGATGCTTTTTTTATCATCATTTTTTCATTTAAAAAGTAGTCCCAATTTATATTTTTCATTTCAATAAGTAATAAAACTGAAATTATTTTTTAATAGTTTACATTTGTTATTGTGTTTTGGTTTTCAAAAGTTCTACCTCAGCATCAAGTTTTACTTTAACAGGACTAAAATGATAAATGAAATAATGCATAAGCATTACACAGATCGAAAGTGCAATCAAACAGAATTTTAGAGCATAATGAATTTCTTATAGTTAGGTAAATGAAGTGTAAACGTAAATGTATTGAATATGACGGATGTGAAAGAAAATTATGATTGCTTAATATGTTTGCATAAAGATAACAGAAAGGTAATAACATTTTGTATGAATGACTTAGAATTTAGACTTCTTATTTTGAAATATATTTTATGAACCCTTTGATTGGTATTGAATGTTATTACTATATTGTTATTATTATTATTTTGAGAATAATATGTTTGTAAAGAAACATAATTACAAAATAAAAGGTAAATAAATACATGTTTAAAAACAATTCCTGATTGTGCTATCATTTTTAATAAATCATAAATTTTCATTAAAAAAAAAAAAAAAAAAAAAAAAAAAAACACCAATGAATTGCATTTTATAAATTTTTGAATTAAATTAATTAATTTTTTTCGCTAGTTCTATGGTATATATCAAATCTAAGAAACTTTTAATTTGAGTTTTAATCTGGCAAAGAACTTTGTATTCTGAAGTTACTTACGGAAATTGCAGTACGTAGTTAATATTGTAAGAGTAACATTGATAAGTAATTTTTGTAAATAAATTTCAGTTCTGAAATTTATCGTCTGAACTTGGAACAAGGAAGATTCCTCAGTCCTTATCAAACAAATGCCAGGTAAAAAATTTAAATTTAAATCAGTTCTTTTGAAAAATATTATTCAAACATATTGAATTAAAATGTTTGCAAATATTTATGACTTCTGTGTGAGTATTCTAATCTTTTTATTCAACTATTTTACAGCTCAATAAACAAAATTGCTGTTCATTCAGACTATGATATTATAGCATGTGGAACTATAGAGGTACTTTTTCTAATTTTTAATTTTTGTGTGGTTACTTGTTAAGGAAATTCTAATTGCTGAAATGCTCTTACATGTGTTATTTAACTTTACATTTACAAAATGGACAGTCGTGACAAAGGAGCTTATTCATTCAGATTGTAGAATTAAAAAAAAAAAAAGGGGAAAAAGTAATAATAGTAATAAATAGAATAATAGAGTCAAACCTTGTGAATTCAAACATGCTTAAAGCAAACTCCTGCTGATGATGCTTTCCAATCTTTTTGCATTTACACATAATGCTATTTAATGGTTTTTTGTATAAGACAGACTATAGCCAAGACAAAAAGTAATTTTAATGGCCCCCTTTGTATTCGTTTTAACAAGGTTTGACCATAGTAAAAAAACCCAGGTAAATTAAGTTAAAAATTTTTTTTGTTACATTTAAAGTATGGAAAAAGAAAGATAAAAATCCATATTTTAATGTAGCGATATCTTAGGAAATTTTACATTTATTATTTTTAAAATGATTTTTGGATTGCTTGAATTTTTAAAATTCTCAAAAGATTTGTTAATAAAGCAAAATAATTTGAGGAAGTTTTGTTTGATGCCTTACACTCAAATTCATTGTTTTAGGGGAAAGTAGAAGCATGGGACCCTCGAATGCGAGAAAGAATTGGAACTTTAGATTGTGCACTGAACTGCATGGCAGACAATACTGTGTAAGTTAGTTTTAAAAATATAATTGTCCTTTAATAATTACTTACCATTTCAATCTTTGAGATTGAGATTTTTCACCATCCATATAAAAGGTTTGTCCTTCGAAAACTGATTGGAATGTTGACTCCAGTCAATTCTTTTTGTCTAATATCCGACTTAGGTTGACCTACCCTCATCGAGTTTCCTAATAAGTTTTGCATGAAAATGTTGATAAAAATATTCCTAATACCAGGGGCGGATAACAGGGAGGGGCGATGCACAGTGGTCCGAAACGGGGGAAAAGCGGCAAAAATCCCTTGAGTGTAGATCGCTCTGCTTGAGAAGTAGTGAAAATGTGACTTACGTTAATCTGGCTTTGAGGTGCATATTTGTCACCATCCATATAAAAGGTTTGTCCTTCGAAAACTGATTGGAATGTTGACTCCAGTCAATTCTTTTTGTCTAATATCCGACTTAGGTTGACCTACCGTCATCAAGTTTCCTAATAAGTTTTGCATGAAAATGTTGATAAAAATATTCCTAACACCAGGGGCGGATAACAGGGAGGGGCGATGCACAGTGGTCCGAAACGAGGGGAAAAGCGGCAAAAATCCCTTGAGTGTAGATCGCTCTGCTTGAGAAGTAGTGAAAATGTGACTTACGTTAATCTGGCTTTGAGGTGCATATTTGTCACCATCCATATAAAAGGTTTGTCCTTCGAAAACTGATTGGAATGTTGACTCCAGTCAATTCTTTTTGTCTAATATCCGACTTAGGTTGACCTACCGTCATCGAGTTTCCTAATAAGTTTTGCATGAAAATGTTGATAAAAATATTCCTAACACCAGGGGCGGATAACAGGGAGGGGCGATGCACAGTGGTCCGAAACGGGGGAAAAGCGGCAAAAATCCCTTGAGTGTAGATCGCTCTGCTTGAGAAGTAGTGAAAATGTGACTTACGTTAATCTGGCTTTGAGGTGCATATTTGTCACCATTCATATAAAAGGTTTGTCCTTCGAAAACTGATTGGAATGTTGACTCCAGTCAATTCTTTTTGTCTAATATCCGACTTAGGTTGACCTACCGTCATCAAGTTTCCTAATAAGTTTTGCATGAAAATGTTGATAAAAATATTCCTAACACCAGGGGCGGATAACAGGGAGGGGCGATGCACAGTGGTCCGAAACGGGGGAAAAGCGGCAAAAATTCCTTGAGTGTAGATCGCTCTGCTTGAGAAGTAGTGAAAATGTGACTTACGTTAATCTGGCTTTGAGGTGCATATTTGTCACCATCCATATAAAAGGTTTGTCCTTCGAAAACTGATTGGAATGTTGACTCCAGTCAATTCTTTTTGTCTAATATCCGACTTAGGTTGACCTACCGTCATCGAGTTTCCTAATAAGTTTTGCATGAAAATGTTGATAAAAATATTCCTAACACCAGGGGCGGATAACAGGGAGGGGCGATGCACAGTGGTCCGAAACGGGGGAAAAGCGGCAAAAATCCCTTGAGTGTAGATCGCTCTGCTTGAGAAGTAGTGAAAATGTGACTTACGTTAACCTGGCTTTGAGGTGCATATTTGTCACCATCCATATAAAAGGTTTGTCCTTCGAAAACTGATTGGAATGTTGACTCCAGTCAATTCTTTTTGTCTAATATCCGACTAAGGTTGACCTACCGTCATCGAGTTTCCTAATAAGTTTTGCATGAAAATGTTGATAAAAATATTCCTAACACCAGGGGCGGATAACAGGGAGGGGCGATGCACAGTGGTCCGAAACGGGGGAAAAGCGGCAAAAATCCCTTGAGTGTAGATCGCTCTGCTTGAGAAGTAGTGAAAATGTGACTTACGTTAATCTGGCTTTGAGGTGCAGATTTTTCACCATTCATATAAAAGGTTTGTCCTTCGAAAACTGATTGGAATGTTGACTCCAGTCAATTCTTTTTGTCTAATATCCGACTTAGGTTGACCTATCCTCATTGAGTTTCCTAATAAGTTTTGCATGAAAATGTTGATAAAAATATTCCTAACACCAGGGGCGGATAACAGGGAGGGGCGATGCACAGTGGTCCGAAACGGGGGAAAAGCGGCAAAAATCCCTTGAGTGTAGATCGCTCTGCTTGAGAAGTAGTGAAAATGTGACTTACGTTAATCTGACTTTGAGGTGCAGATTTTTTTTGGAATACGTCAAATTTGATGGCCAATCTCTTTGATAAAAATCAATTTGTTCCCGTTATAAAACGACATGTTATTTTTTAGTATTTTTATTTCACTATATTGGTGCTTGTAAATAGTGAGATTCAAATGAAAACATCTGCCACGCCCACGGTCGCAGGTGGCCGCAGCTAAAATGTTTTTGTTTAGTTACAGGAAGGTTCACACTATTTACCAATATAGCTTTAAGCTCACCGGAAGCCACCGATAAAAGTATATGCCTCAATATATTTCATAATATTTTTTCGCAATTACTTTTTTTTTTCACTTCAGATAATTTTAAATTTTTATTAATTTTAATTATTATTTCTGGTGTAATATGCATCCTATATTTCATTTCATTTCACACTCCAGGGTCCCCCGTACCTACCAGCTTAGTGGTTTAACCGGGATAGGGCCCTGAAGAGCGCTCTGTTCTTAATTTTGAACCAGAACCTAGGGTCGAGCAAACCATAGGGCCTATCACCCCCAGAGGTATCGTTTCACTTGGAGGACTTTGTGACCACAACATTTTTAACGCCTCCCAGTCACCATTAATCAAGACGGTGGATCTTTGATCGGCTGGGATCGAACCCGGGTCCCTTCGGACACGAGTCCGATGCCTTACCGATCGGGCCACCATGGCCCAATATGCATCCTATAGGTGTGAAAGACCAATGTAAAATGAATTTTTATAAATTCAAGTTCGGGTTACTGAACGTATGAATTAAAACTGCAATATAGGGTCACGTCAAAATTTTTTTTTAAACGTAATTTTTCAACATTCTTGGCTTTTATTTCGGTAAAATGCAATTAATTTTCTAAATAAATCTTACAAAGGATGTTGCTACAAGTCAATGGCTAAGTAATTACAGCATTAAAATTTTTCTATATTCAAACTTTGAAACGCATATTTTTTCCGCCCTCGAACCACTGTGCGATGGGGCGATCGCCAATCCCTTGAGACCCCTCTGTCAGTGAATTTTTAACATTGAAGTTCAAAAAACTTTATTTTATACAGCTGTTAATTGTGTTGAAGGATTTGGGCTCTCCCCCGGAAATTTTTCGAAACTGAAGTCCGAAACCTATGATCGATATTTGCAAACCAGAATACATAGTAAAAATTAAGTAAAAAATCAATCGCAACTCCCTTGGAAAACTTCTGGATCCGCCCTTGCCTAACACAAGGCCATGTGTCTATCCAAACAAAAGTGATCCAATCACACGGTTGTCGCGATTTGAAGTTCCAGTAATTGAGTAAAACTGCAATTTTTCTGGAGGTATCTTTGAAATTTGCAGGAATCTGCAGTTTTTGGAAATTAAAAGCGGATCTAAATCTCTCACAAATAGCAGTTATTCGGCTCAAAACTCTACATCTTCGCAAGAAAATTATGTGATTAAGAAATTATGTGCCTTCCAAAATTAAGTGCTTTAAAAAAATTCTGCCAAAAAACTGCAGAAATTTTGCAGCTTTCAGCTAAATTTCCTCTTTAACTTGAAGAAAACTGCAGAAAATTTGCAAAAAGTCTCTATTATTGAAATTATAAAATAGCGACAACCCTATGAAAGGAGCACTCTTGCGTAGTCAACCCTTTACCATTGTGTTTGTAATATTTTTGTATATGTACGAGGTGCATTCAAGTTCTAAGGCCTCCTATTTTTTTTCTCCAGACTGGAAAGACATAGAAACATGTGCAATGTTTTAAAATGAGCAGGGGTTCTTTGCCAAAATATCACAGAGATGGCAACACTATGCGACTGATGGAATTTTAACGCCAGCCGCAAGAATAAGAACTGTTTTCGATACTTAAAATAGCAACGTTTTACTTACTAACAGCGTGCAATCATTTGTTTTCTGAATTTGCGTGGTATGACACCAACTGAAATTCATCGACAGTTGAAGGAAACATGCGGTGATGGAATTATGGATGTGTCGAAAGTGCATTTGTGGGTGTGACAGTTTAATGAAGGCAGAACATAATGTGAAAACAAACCGAAACAATCTCGAGTTCGCACAAGCCAATCTGACAACATGATCGAGAGAGTAGAGAGAATTGTTTTGGGGGAATGACTGTCGCACCCACGACGAACACGCTTTTGACACGTCCATAATTCCATCACCACACGTCTCCTTCAACTGTCGATGGATTTCAGTTGGTGTCACACCATGCAAATTCAGAAAACGAATGATTGCATGCTGTTCAAGTAAGGAAAACGTCGCCATTTTAAGTATCGAAAACAGTTCTCATTATTGCGACTCGTGTTAAAATTCTATCTGCCGCATAGTGTTGCCGTCTCTGATATTTTGACAAAGAACCCCCGCTCAGTTTAAAACATTGCACATGTTTCTATGTCTTTCTAGTCTGGAGAAAAAAAATCGGAGGCCTTAGACTTTGAATGCACCTCATAACACATTAGGAATCTCGATGAGGGTAGGTATACCCTAGTTGGATCTTGTACTATTTGCTCTGGCAATTGCCCAGAGATTAAATCCATTATAAATTTGTGAGAAATCTGACATCTAGGACAAAGCGTAAAGTATTGAATCCTGAATTAAAGAGAGATAGCTTTGTGTATAAAATAAATAACATAAGAAACAATGTTTAAAAGTACAAATAATTGCCTTTTAAACTTTTAAATCTTTTATTTGTGCTTTTAAACGTTTCTTATGTTATCTATTGAACCTTGACTTCAGAGAACCGAATGTATTTGGCACTAATGCATGCTCCTTCAATCACAAATGGTTAATCTTTTTGCCCTGAGTTATATAATTTGATTGCTTGATCTTTAAGTTTCATGTTTCCAGTGTTGATGGATTGCCATCAGTGACAGCTCTATCGTTTGAACATGGCTTAACTTTGGGTGTTGGAACTTTTACGGGACAGGTAATTCAAAAATGTTTTTCTTTAAATATGCTTTGTAATTTCTTCTATCTTACTAAGAAATCATACAAAAGTGCAACAATTGAGACCATCCAAATAGGTCGCAATTAAAAGAACATAGTAAAATGTGTTTCTGGATGTAATCATTATTTGCCCTCATGTCCCCATTATTAGAGTATGAGGTCTTAAAGTCTGCAGAAATTTTAAAAAATCACAAAATTTAGAGTTTTGGTGAGGAATGGGAAACATATTTTGCATGCTTTTGCAGATGAATGGATGCAGACAGTGAAATTGTGGGCTATACCCAATTCCTTTCCAGTCCTTGATATTTAGGGCTTTTTAAAGAAATTTCTCCTGACTCTAAGGCCTAGCATCTCAGTAGCAGAAACATAGAGGCAAATAATTTTTTTGTAAAAAAATCTCTTTCAAGTACTGTCTGTTTTGATTGATTATTATACTAGTTGTGTGGTTCCCTGGTTAGAAAACTTTTTACTTCCTTTTACGTAGTAAAGGAAGTATTGTGATAAAAAAATCACTCAAATTTGAGTCTAAATTTTGATTTTGCTCACCCCCGAATGAATGTTCAGTAGTTTTCTCGACCTGTCAGCACGTGCATATGTACCTACCAATATATAAGCAGCCGAGAAATTCTTTTCAACCACCCCCGAGTTAATTACGACGAGTTTTCTCGTGACGTCTGTATGTACGTATGTGGCTCACATAACTCAAAAACTATATGCTGTAGAAGCTTCTAGCTTGGTATGTAGGTTCTGAGGATGGTCTAGTTGTGCACCTTCCCTTGTGGTTGCATTTGAATGTTCCCAAGGGGGTGTTTTGCCCCTTTTTTGGGGTAAATCAGTGTTAATTTCAATGCAGACTCAAGTGATATGAATTGGCACGACCACTTGGCGATATGTCGCTAAGCTTTTGGTCGGCAAGTGTTTGACACTAACTTGGCGACATATCGCCAAGTTGGTGACAAATTTGGCGAAAAAATTTTTTTTTGAATTTGGGTTCAACTTGGCGCTATTGGCAATATTTTGCGAAAAATTCATTGAATGATATTAAAATCAGCAATATTTAGAAAATTAACCATTGTAAAATATTTTTTGCATTGTTTCGTGGCAGATTAGGGGAGTAAATATTTGAATTGTTACCTTGCTCACTCCAAGCACTTTTTTTAACACTTAAGGCTAAAGGAACTTACTACTAAGAAATTTACACGTAAAAGGAAGTAGTGTGGGGTCCATACCAGATTTTTTTATTTTACCATCATTCATTTTTAGCTACAAAGCTAGAATTTAGGTTTTCAAAATTAGGTTTAAATAATTTCTGAGCTATATAATTATCTGTATTAATTGTAGATATTGAAAAGAAAAGCAAATGCACAGATTAGTGATGAGGCATTGCCAAATGTTTTTTATGACTTATGGTGTCCTCTTAAAGTTTGCAAAAAATTTATTGACAAGAATTTATTTGTATCTCTTATAAATTTCTGGAAAACATGTTTGCATGTGAAATAAAGCTCTTAATTCAAAAAGATACAGAAATAAAATGGGTAGAAGCCATGTACTTTTTCATTAAAAATCCTATTCCTGTTTTGATAATCATTATCATTACAATTTTTTGTCATGAAATTAAAATAAAAAAGTCAATGCAAAATTTTTAAAATTCTTTCAAAAACAAATAGCTAGTTATTTAGGGGGAAAAACAGCAAATGCATCAGAAACTAGTAGTTTTTAAAAAGCAAAGAGTTTGTTTTTAATTGAATTTTATTTTTAGCTTGAATCAAAACTAGTGAAAAAATTGCTGTGAATAATAAAATTTGTTTTCATTTTCTATTTTCCTTCTAGATTTTGCTTTATGACATCAGGACCAATAAGCCATTTGTGGTAAAAGATCACATGTATGGCCTTCCTATAAAAAATGTTGACTTTATTAAAAGTGAAGATCTCATAGTATCTCTTGATCCAAAATGTGTCAAATTTTGGAATCAGAATACAGTAAGTAGCACTTGAGTAAATAATATTACAAGTCATTTCAGGCAACATTTGTAGAGTTTTACTCTTAAAAATGTTAAAAAAATATATATATATATATATTGTATTACATATTTTGTGAGATCCTGGTGCAATAAACTTCAAGGGATCAAAAATTTTGTTGTTGTAATTAAGAATTTCATTGTAATGAAATTCAAATAATGTAGTGGATAATAAATCAGGACTGAAAATTTATTTGGTCAAAATGTATCTTTCGTTGTAAAAGGATTTCACTGTATTTATTTTTTATTTTAAAATTTAATTACTTAACTACTCAGGGTCATTGCTAAGAATTTTAAGTTGTTAGCTAGTAAATTAGCAAAGTTTTAAAAATTTAAGCCAAATTTTGAAAGTCTTGGCCGAAGCATTTTAATTAATTTTTGTTTCTGAATGCAATACATATATTTTTTTCTTAGTGGATATTACTGAGATTTTTTCGTTCGCCAATATTTAGCCAAATCAGAATTTTATTTCCCAAATTTTCTATCTTATCGCATTTGGCGTCGTCGCGAAAGCTTAGCGCGGTCCCTGCTATTTCATTATGTTGTTCCTCACAGTATTTGCTTTTGTTGCAGAGGAGATCTGTTTCAATTGCTTTATTGTGATTTGAAAAGAATCTTTATTGGTTTTTTAAAATTGAAAAGCAAATAAATAAATAAAAAACAGTTCCGAATTCAATTTTAGAGTTATAAAATTGCATGAAATTTTCTTTTCTACACAAATGAATTTATGTGCTATTTTGAATTTTATAACACCTTAAACTGTAAGATGGTGTTTATTCAAAGTGTGTATGATGATTACAAGGCTTGAAACTTGCATTATTTATTTCTATTTAATAGGGATGCACCGAGTAGCACTTTGGCCGAGTACCAAGTACTCGGTCTTTCACTACTCGGCCGAGTACCGAGTACCAATTGTTTTTTAAAAAATTATTGACATACAGTGGTACAGGGTTAGAAATCATTATAAAATTTTACTAGTCTTCTCGACCAGTGAACACGAATATATACTGGTTAACAGACAACATCACTGGTCCACCATAAATCATTAACCACATTTTTTTCTTTAAAAAAAAAAATGGTGGTCCTTGGATTGTTTATTATTTTTATGGTGATTCGAGGCGAGTTTTACTGGTCTGGAACCAATGGACCAGCAGTAAATTTGAACCCTGACATATGAACTGATCATTGGAATGGACCTCTGTATGATAGACTATATGACAAAAATCCCACTGAATAAAACTTATGCATTGTTTAAAATATTTTATTTATTTTGCCAAAAATTTAAAAAAAAAGTTATTTTTAAAATGAAACTACATTAAATTAATAAATATATTTGCATATTTTTAATTATTGAAAAATGTGTCTTGAGCTATTCAATTTTCTACAACTACTCGGTATCGGCCGAGTACCTGATCCAAATTTGGCTGAGTACCGAATACTCGGCAAATTGGCCGAGTACCGAATATTTACTGAGTACTCGGTGAATCCCTACTGTTTAACGAGCTTGAAGTACCTGAGCTCAATTTGCGTCATACTATCTAAGAATACTGGCAGTTACACTAATTAGAAAAATAAATCATAATATAATTAGTTTTACATACAAAATACATTTGACACTTTAATAAATGAACAATCATAATTAAAAAGTACCAACTTTAACTACCGCGGCAAGAATTTAAGTTTAAAAATTTCATGAAAGTTTCTTTTTAAACTATTGTGCTATTATGTAATTTGCTTAGTTCAATAGAAAAAAATGTCAATGTATACCATTAGGGAATTTGGTGCGATTAAAATCCAACTGTCACCTTTTTGTTAGGGGGGGGGAGCACATCACAAGTATCTGTTATTTGCATACGTCAGGGGTGGTAGTTTTCAGGGGCTACCCCTGATTTTAGGGTTTTCCAAATAAGTATTCAGGGTTTCACAGAATGCTTTTCCGTGATTTAACTTTAGTTCATTTTCTCCCTTTCCTACTTAGCGAGTGCTAAACGAGTCATGGGAAGAAGAATAGGAGGACAACAAGATGAATGTTACACATGTTCATTTTTGTATTAGGGAAAAAGTTTTTTTTTTCACTATCTAGGTTACGAGCTTTCACATGACAGAAATTTTAATTTTCAAACAGTTTCCTTTTGCATTCTTGAGACTTGAAGTCCTGATTTTCTTAAACAAGTTAAATGAGTATAAAATATTTATCTTCCTATTTGTTGTTTTATGTTGATTCCATTAACATTTGCAAATGATGTGAATGCCCCTCCAGAAAGAAAAAAAAAAAAAAAGATCTCAAAAACATGACTCCAAAACTTTCTACGATGCAATCTGCTTTATCCTTCTCTACATTAAGGGCATCCCTGCAAATGAAACACAGAGCATTAGAAAAATTTCAGGCTTCATTACATTTCATCTTTTACTTTCAGGGTTTTTGATGTTGAGTCACTATCACCCCCGATACGTAATTTTTTTATCAGCAATATTCTTTTGTCATGAACTTAACAATGCCAAGAACAACTGCAAGTACACAATAAATTTACCACATTAATGGATACAATTATGAATTGAATAATGAAAAAATAGTGCCAATATACTGTCACACCGAAATTTTGGTTACTTTGAAAAATGTCCCTTAATATCTCCAAACCAAATAGGTTCAATTCAATTATATCCACCAGCTATAAAATTTCCTACAATATGCTAATGCAATATATAATGTGAAATAAATATAATATATAATAACTGTACTGTGCTATTGCAATATTTTCAAAAATTAGTAGTGTTAACTTTTGTTCAATATTAATAGTTACAATTACAATACATTTATAATTAAAGTGTCTATTTGTATTTGTGGTAGTAAGTTTATCATATTAAATGCTATAGATAAATTCTTTTGGATTTTTTTTTTGGTTATTTGAGTATCTTATGTCTTAATATGTTAAAATTGTGTACATAAATTTAGCATGTATGGCAAGAATCTAGTCGAGAAGGCAATGTAATTTTCCATCAATAAATAATGACTCAGAAATAAAAAAAAAATTAGTAAAATGTAAAAATCAAAACTTAAATCATAGAAAAAGGTCATAAAAGTTTGTCATGTACAGTCGAGCCCGCTTAATAGAATATCGGTTAAAAGAATATCCCGCTTAATATAATACAATTTCAATGTACCAAACCGTTGTAATGCATTATTTTCATCCCGGATAATGGAATATCCCGCTTAATAGAATATTATTTTATGGCAAAATGGCTATTCCATTTAGCGGGTTTGACCGTATTTCCAAATTTTCAGCACTCTAACACTATGAATAATGTACATACATCTTTGTTTTTTAGGGTAAACCATACACAACTATTCAAGCTCCAGTTCATTTGAATGATCTATGCATTGTTCCCAACACAGGTAATTCTTCAACTACATCCTTTTTTTTTTGATTCATTGAAAATGTATAATAAAAGAAAAAATATGAAATCAATATATTTGGTAGAAATATAAATTTATTATGTTTTCTTTTTTAAAAATTAACAGGGCTTTTTCCGATGCACTATCTGGAAGCCATATAATCTATAAAATATATTCCACATAAAAAATAAGTAAAATGTCTTGTTGTAAACGATAAAAAAAAAACAAAAAACAAAGTGCAGGAGCAGCTCAGTTCATATTCACGTAGAAATTAAGCTTTGTATTCTATGATGAAGCTCTCATGAACTTTCCAGTATTGGAACATTGCTTAAGGTCTTATAGTGAACTGCAGTTTAGTTAAAAAACTCCTATATAATGAAAAATGCCATTAAATTAATAGCATTTGTTGCACATGTGGAAGAAGATAGAAATTATGAAACAATAAATTGAAGTTAAAATAAAAAAATAAGTCAAAAATTAATGAAACATATTCTGTAAAGAAGTGTGTGGAGGTTTTCTGTCACAGTACCGTATAAGAAATAACAAATTTAGCTTACCAAGAAACTATATAAGATTGCAATAATATATTTTTTTAAAATGAGTAGAAATCAAAAGAGCATTGTAAAACATGTTCCTGAGTGTATGCATTTTTGTTCTCGTGACCCTGTTATCCAAATCTGTGGTCTGAAAGTTTGCTGAAATTTTTGAGATAAGTGACCAAATTTAGCGAATTTCAGTGAATAATTGCAGTCATCTTTGACATGATTTGCAGATAAATGTCTTGCACATGCAGACGCTGAAATAGAATGATCGATTTTTCTCCCAAGTCTTTAAATTTGACCTTGTTTTTGAAATTTGGTAAGATTTTAAAACCTTATACCTCAATGACGGGCAAACGAAAGCAAGTAGTGTTTGTGTGAAAAATATGTCTTGAGATGCTCTTTCGATTGGTATCCATTTGAACTTTTTCATTATTACACTAGTTGTGTGTGGTTCCCTGGTTAGCAGTGGCATTACTTGTCACTGTTCTAACTGAAAAAGATAAATATTGAATGAATAGCTTCCCACAATGCAAAGAAACTGCCACTTGTGTGGTTAATCACCTCATATATGTTGGCTTTTCTGTAAGAAACGGACAGGAAATATTGTTTTGGAAGAACATGAATATTCATCAGTTTCAAATTTTGGTACTGATATACTCTCAGCTGCGTAGGAACTTTGTAAAAACAGGGGGAGCCCGACGCTGGGCAATGCCAGATCTTGACACTTTCTTGGGGGGGGGGGGGACACTTTTTAAATTCTTACGCTTAATCTCAATTATAAAGTCATTAATTTTTGAATTGCCATTTTTTGTGAATAAAAGGAATTTAAAAGCATTACTAATATCCCTTTTGTCAGAAAGACGACAAGTTTAAGTACACTTTTACATTTCTAATATGAACTTAGTTTTAGATGTAATATTTGCGCAGAAACAGAAAGTCTCAAACTTATCTCCATGAAAATTTCTTAATGGTACCTTTAAAACAATGACTTTAGAAGATTTTAGGTGACCCTAGAGGTTACAAATTTTTTTGAAATAGAAGTCTTAAAACTGAATTGTGTAGGCCATCTTTGGTTACATTAGGGGCAGGAACTGGGGTAGCAAAATCATTCTGGGCAATTTTTCTAAATTGTAGGTTTAAAAACGTAATTTTGGACGATTTTCGCTAACATTGCGAATATGTAAGGTTTCGGAGAATGGAGCGATTCTTTAAAAAATCGTTTGTTCCATTCAATTTGCACAGTACTGTAGATCACATTTTTGAAAACAGGTTTGAGGTAAAAAAATGTGCTACAAAAATGGAGTAAGAAATTTTTCATTTGAGCCGGTATGAAATATTTCATTGAGAGCTCGAGCTCCCCCAGTTCCTACACCCCTGTATACTCTTGGGCTTCTGAGCCCAACATTGATGAGCTCTACTGCCACCTAATTTGTAAAAATTCACTGCAAACAAAGAAGTGTTGGAGCTGAGCTCCTGTACGAGGTGTGGCTAGAAAAAAACCGAACTGATGCAATAAAAAATTTTTATTTTCCATTATTTACAATTTGATGTTATCTCCTTCAATGTACTCTCCTCCTCGGTCTACACACCGCTCCATACGAATTTTCCACTGTTCATAGCAATGCTGCAGATCATTTTTGGTAAGTCCATACATTACTTCCGTCGCTTTTTCTTTTACTGCTTCAACACTCTCAAATCTAGTTCCTTTCAAAGCTGACTTGACTTTAAGGAAAAGACAAAAATCACAGGGGACCAAATCAGGTGAGTAGGGTGGTTGGTCTAAGATGGGAATGTTGTGATTGGCTAAAAACGTCTTCACTAACAACGCATTGAGAGCTGGGGCATTGTCTTGGTGCAGGATCCATGTCTTTTTTTCCCACAAATCGTTCCGTTTTCTCCGTACTCGCTCACGTAGGGTAGTCAGGACGCCAGAGGGACAAACAGTGAATCAGTATTACCACATTAGTGTCCTGACTACCCTACGTGAGCGAGTACGAAAAAAACGGAACGATTTGTGGAAAAAAAAGACATGGATCCTGCACCAAGACAATGCCCCAGCTCTCAATGCGTTGTTAGTGAAGACGTTTTTAGCCAATCACAACATTCCCATCTTAGACCAACCACCCTACTCACCTGATTTGGTCCCCTGTGATTTTTGTCTTTTCCTTAAGGTCAAGTCAGCTTTGAAAGGAACTAGATTTGAGAGTGTTGAAGCAGTAAAAGAAAAAGCGACGGAAGTAATGTATGGACTTACCTAAAATGATCTGCAGCATTGCTATGAACAGTGGAAAATTCGTATGGAGCGGTGTGTAGACCGAGGAGGAGAGTACATTGAAGGAGATAACATCAAATTGTAAATAATGGAAAATAAAAATTTTTTATAGCATCAGTTCGGTTTTTTTCTAGCCACACCTCGTAAGCTCCCATGCAAATTAAGCCCTGTGTTGACATGACTTTAATTGTATGATTTAGCTGTCAATGCCTTTGAGAATAGCAAGCTGGTCCTCTTGTCAGGGAGATTTATTTCCAAATCCAAGAGATTATCCAGCATATGATTGATTTCAGAGTCTTAATCAACCTTCAAAGATGCTGAAAAATGTTGTGTTTTTACTTCAAAATTTTCAACTTCTCATTTTAACTGATCTTTCCTACTGACATATTATTTTTTGCTTTGTTAAATTTTTCACTCTTATTTAAGTTTTTATGTTTTTTAAGTTGATTCTCAGAGGAAAAGATGGGGGAGGGGGGCAATGATAAATAGCCAAGTAATTAGCTAATTACAAAATATTAGTTTCTAATTTCAGAATTCAATTTTGTTTTTATTTTAATCTCTTGCAATGAGTTTAAATATTGTCTTAACCCTTAACGCTTTTTGTATAAACCTTTAACGTTGTGAATGTTTCTGGAAAGTTGTTTAAATAATTTGTGCCTTGTGCTTAGAGTGTCTGTTTATTTTGAAGCAAAGATCTGCTCCAAAGAGATTTTGATAGATTTTATGTTAAAAAAAAAGTTTAAGCATTTTACTTATAATGAAAAACTTTTTCCAATTTTATTTCTGGATTTTCCTCAAACTTATATATTTGAAAATTTTTTAGTACTAAAGCTTTTAATTTTTACTGTGTAATGAAAATGTTTCACATGCATTTAAACTCTCTTTGAATCTGACGAATTTATTAATTATTTCATTATTATAGTTTTATCAAATCCTACAATCAAGCATAATTGAACTCCGTTAATTTGTTTAAAATACCCTAAATAATGATTGCAATATTAAAAGATTTTATAAAAAGCTTTTCTATTTTTATATTTCAGGCCTTTTATTTATGGCAAATGAAGATAGAAAGATTTTAACCTATTTTATTCCTGTAAGTTCTCATTATTTATCCTTTAAAACAGTCTTTGCATAAGTTTAAAGACGTTGCTGAAATTGTTTTTTGCTCTTATTTCATTTACAAATTCAAGAGAACTTTGTCAGTGCTCTATAGTGAGTTTTATGTAATCAATTTATGTCCTTCCCCTTTTAATTGCAGTCTAGTTAATAACATTATTTGAGATATGTTCTTGTCTGTTATTTATTGGAAAAATTTCATTCTTTATGTGTCTATCCATCCATCTACCAATGTATAACCTATCAGTTTATCAACAAGATTCCTAACATTTGTTTGTTTATTTTTAAGGTGCAGCTAATATAAAATGGTTCAAATTCAGCTTCTTATTTTCTTAATTTTTTTACCCTTTTGGAAACTAACAAATCTTAATTTTGCAATAAAAATGTTCAAAATGGAAGCTGTATTTCCTTTTGGTATTTAAAAATAAGTCAGAGTATGTAGTTGTATTTCAGCTTGATTGATGAGTTATTTACTGCCAAAATTTTCAAAGTAATCTGTAATTATTTTATAATTTTATTTTATCTCTTTAAAGAGTCATTCCATAGTGACTAACGTAATATTCAGAGCTGATTTTGTAACTGTTTTTACTTGTAACTTAAAGGATAAAAAATACTTTTTTGTTATTGTTGGTGGATTTACAATGTACATTAGGGTGGAGCGAAAAAAACAAAGTTTTTATTTTCGAATCGTAATAGTGCGGAAAAGTTGCGATTAGTGAAGACTTACAAAACAAAACAAAAATTTTTGAAATCGGATAATATCTTCCGATCCCACAACGAGCCTGAAATTTTGAAAAAATGAAAATTTTCATCTGTTTTGAGTGATTTTTTAACATTTTTGTTCAATGTTTTATTTTAATGCTCTTGGACGGAAAAGTTACGATTGGTGAAGCCTTCTGAAATTTTAAAAAATATATTGAGATCAAATAATACCTTCTGATCCAGGAGCAAGCCATAAAAACCAAAAAACTGGAAATATTCAGCTTTTTTTTTTTTGGGGGGGGGGGGTTTAAAAAATTTTTTTAAAAAAATTTCTCTTTTTTTTTTTTTCTTCTTTTTTCCCCGGTACCATAGCGTAAATAATTTTAAAAAGAACTATATTCGTCTTAAATATTAATTTTTTTAGGTGTCTTCTAAACATGCAAAACTACCATTCTTTACAGCAATGAAACATTTTTAAATAATACAAAATTATAAAATATTTTCCAAAATTTCTACAATCCAGTACAAAAACCCACTAAATAAAACACCCACGTGCAAAATAAACTCTAATTTTAATCACTAAACTATAAACAATTTTAATACCTAACTAATTTTATACAATTTCTTAACCGCCTTTTGAAGTATGCCTTCTATAAACTGTTACCTAACCTAACTGACTACCCACAGAATCCTTTAACATTAATTTAATTTAAAACTAATTTTTGTTCAGTCTTTAAAATTAAATCTAGTTAGGTTGAGTAGTGTATAGAATGAGACTGCGAAAGGCAATTAAAAATTAAGAAGCTAACATATAATGAGGTACGCATTAAAATAGTTTATCGTTTAGAGATAAAAAACATTGTTCATCTTATGAGTGAGTGTTTTGTTCAGTGGAGTTTTGTACTGAAAAAGTTGAACAAATTTAATTAATAGGTATGGGTAAGAACTTGTACATAAATATTATGTATTCAATGGCAGTTTTTTTTTTTAAACATAATTTTTTGTATGAAAAATTAGAAATCAACAAAATCAAAAATTTGTTTTGTCTTTTAGATTAATAAATTCAATTTACATAATTTTTTTTACCCATGCCTATTAATTAAATTTGTTGAACTTTTTCAGTACAAAGATCCACTGAAAAAAATACTCATAAGATGAACAATATTTTTTATCTCTAAACGATAAACTATTTTAATACCTACCTCATTATAGTTTCTTAATTTTTAATTGCCTTTTGCAGTCTCATTCTGTACATTACCTAACCTAACTAGGTTTAAAGATAAAGACCGAACACAAATTAGTTTTTAATTAAATTAATGTAAAAGGATTCTGTGGGTAGTCAGTCAGGTTAGGTAACAGTTTCTATTATTTGAAAATGTTTCATTGTTGTAAAGAATGGTAGTTCTGTATGTTTAGAAGATACCTAAAAATCAAGAAAAAAATTAATGTTTAAGAGTAATATAGTGCTTTTTAAAATTCTTTACGCTATGATACCGGGTAAAAAAGAAGAAAAAAAAATGAGAACAGTTTTTAAAACTTTTTTTAATCCCCCTCCCCCCCCCCAAAAAAAAAGCTGAAAATATCCATTTTTTTGGTTTTTCTGGCTTGTTCCTGGATCAGAAGGTATTATTCGATCTCAATATATTTTTTAAAATTTTAGAAGCCTTCACCAATCGTAACTTTTCCATTCAAGAGCATTAAAATAAAACATCGAATAAAATTTTTAAAAAATCGCTAAAAACACATGAAATTTTTCATTTTTTCAAAATTTCAGGCTCATTGCGGGATCGAAAGATATTATCCGATTTCAAAAATTTTTGTTTTGTTTTGTAAGTCTTCACCAATCGCAACTTTTCCGCACTATTACGATTCGAAAATAAAAACTTTGTTTTTTTCGCTCCACCCTAATGTACATGGTATCTACAGCTCAAAATAATGGAAACACTTGAGATTCATAAGAAAAATCTACCGTTCATTGCAAAATAAGCGATCTATTGTTCTTTCACTTTATTCATACAAAATATAGACTTCACCGGACATTTCCATATTGAAATTAAATCACTCATGCATTTGGGGGGCGACAAGAAGGGGGGGTCGGAAGAAAAACCGCTTTTTACCATAACTCTTCGAAAATAGCTCAGAATAAGCTATAAATTTCAGTAATTAATTAGCATACTATGTATAATTACTGGTCAAATTTTTACGAACGTACCACTCTTACTTCCAAAGATATGAAACATTTATTAAAAAACGGCTATTTTATTTGAAGGGTTTTTGCTCATAACATGCAGAGTTTTTGATCAAACCTAATCGAAACTTCAGGAAAGATTACAAAATATAGTAGGGGGGCTACGGGAAAAGAAACTGCATTTTGTGATAAAAGCATGAAACTTGGTAGGTTTGTAGACAATGTATAAAAAAACATTTTTAGAAGGGGAGCCAATCGGAAATCCCCCCCAAACCCCTCTTAGCGGCCATTTTTGGTCCAAAACTAGAAATAGCGCATTTTTGTAATTATTATTATTATTTTCTTCTTAAATCATTGGCTATGTCATTACATAGGCGTTTATTGTATTTTTTATCGTTTAGAGCTCCACTAGAGACTAATTTTAAAAAGCACAACCCAAAAATGCTTTTTTTTAGCAAATCGATATTTTTTAAGAATTAATTCATGGAAGCGAATTCCCTCCCCCCATAAATGCATTAATGGTTAAAGAATGTAAATATACATTAAATAAATGTTTAAAAAAAGTAGGGTGCCGGTTATCCGGATCCTAATTGACCGAACCGTCCAATTATCCGGTCATGATACCTCTCATTTTTATGACTAAGCACACATCATCGAAAATGTTTCCCAAGGGCACAAAAGCATAAGAACTTGAGGAAAAAGTTAATGTCAAGATAGCATGATTCTACCAAAATAAAATATAAAGTTTCAATTTCAGAAATTTTTAAGTTTTAGTTTTAAATTTATTTTTCCTCTAATTTTTATTATTGTTGCCGTTGCTGATTTTTTTTCTTCAAATATGGTAGTTCATTAGGTGACGAATATTTTCCAGTGTGTTTATCATTGGTAACATGTGTCATTGTTCACATGTTCCCGCAAATGCTATTTATATGGATCGAGATTAGGAAAGATGCTCATATTTTTATAAGTTACGGTTTCCCATAGTCTTATGGTTTTACATGTTCAAAAGTATTGTTTTGAATGCATTTATTTTAATTTTGCTTAAGTGTTAAAGTTTAAATGGTAAACTTCAATGTTTAAAAATTTAAATGGCATGGTTAAAGCTTTAATGGTTCAAAAGTTTAAATGGCAACCAGGGGTTATGTTTGGTAAAAACAACCACAGGAAATGTTGCTTTTACCAAAATTATTACAACAGATATTTACCGGATTAAATTTATTTGCTGTTCGAAATTAACTCCAAAAAAATCTATTGTGCCCTGCAGCAACTTTAAATATATCAGTCTTGTACTGAGGTTATGAAACAATGTTCGAAATTCTGTCAAAACAGGCAAAAATTAGGTAATTATCAGACTTCGTAAATGTAGGTAGATTTAAATTTGAAGAATTATTTGTATCGGAAAAATTTAATGAAAAGAGGATAAATGGCATAACTCTTGTATCTTGAGGTATAACAGTACAAAAGTCAGAAGAGCTGAAGAAAGAAAAAGAAAGGAAAACTGCCACGTAAGTAAACATTTTGAAGAGGCTTCAGTTCAGCAGAAGAGAGAAAATGTACTTCATCCTTTCCAGATTTGTGTTTCTTTTCTGATAAGCCTGGTGAAAATAGACAGGAGTTACATCTAGTTCTGACGAAATCAGTTGACAGAAAATACGAAATTGCGTGTTATTAAAAGCAGACAGTACGCTCACTGCTGAGTTGGCGCAAGCTGACATAATAGCTCAAGAATGCAAGTACCACCGTACTTGCATTCATAAAACTGTACTTGTAAAACTTTATCACTCATGAAGGACAGCAAATGATTGTTCTGAGAAAAATATTTGTTCACGAATTGAATTAATTGCCCTACACCGAATAATTTCTTACTTGCAAAATCTTAGAGTTAACAAAGGTGATAAGTATCCAATTTTTAGAATATTCGTTCGACTAAAATATTATTCTGAAGGAATAGAAGACTTATGCTACAACACAATTTATCAATCGAAAATAAATCTGCTAATGATGTTGACAATACCGAGCTTACAGCAAATATATTATCACACTTCGAACATGGACATATGCATGCAGAGAAATCAGGCTTTGAATATGTTTTAGTTTGTAAAGGTAAGTGAATCAATATGTGTCTCCAGTACTAGCAGTTTCGAAGATGCTGTCGCAAGTGACATGATAGTGAATTCCACTAGGACATGCATTTTTAAGTCAACTGTCATCGTCGAAGGCGGATTTGAAGAGTCAGCAAGGAGCTGTTGATCCTCTTCTTCCGTCCTTTTAAATAACTTGTTATATGGTACTTGCAATATTGATGGTCTTCCTTCTCAACCATTACTTGCAATTTGTCAGTTGTATTTAATATGCATATATATATACTTCAAACAAATTAACAAAGCAAACTATCAAGCATCAAGTAAACAAGGAACAACCAATACCTGTTTATTTGGCCATGAAAGTATACGAACAGACCAGAAGAAAAAGTCTTGTTGACATAATGCATATTTTGGAACTTTTCATTTCTTACCCAAGGCTTCTAAAGATTTCTACTGGACTCTGCAAAGCATCAGTTAAACAAATTGATAAATATAAAACTACATTTCCCTCACATTTTAGGTTTTTTATTTTTACACCGGCCATGCACGATAATTTCTGTTATAACTCTAGTAGTACAGCAAATAAGGACTCTTTCCATATAACAAGCACTTCAATGTTTCAGCATGCGCCATTTCAGCAGCAAGGCTCAAAAATTCCTCTTGTATTTCCCGAAATACCATCTTCTAAAAAGGTCGCTCTGTTACCACATCAGGTATATCATTATTTGTAAATCCAGCATATCTTTCAGTGAAGGAACCACCACAATCTAATTTTGATGTATTAAATAAATCAGAAATGCTTTTCATAGAAACTAAATTAACAAATGAATTCTTGAAAGAGGTGAAATGTCTTAAGCGAATTTACGTCATGCAAGTGTAAAACAAACTGCTCTCAAAAACTTGTTTGTGCTTCAAAAATAGACTGTGTGTACCAATGTGTAAATTCTGCAATGGAAAATGTTGTATATCTATGTAAATTACTAGCCAGTTCAATTACGTAAAATCAGCTTGTATATATAGCCATTACACATAATCATTGTATATAATTACCTGCTCAGATTTATATTGAAATTCAGTTGTTTCTTTTGTTATAAAGGGTTACTTTTCAATAACAGCACAATATTATAAGTAGTAGAGATGTTGCTTAATTAACACAGCACTAAACTTTTTATTACAGCAATTATTTTTTTTCTTCTCTTATCTTTTAGAATTAGAGAACAAACTCCTCAAATTGTTTAATGAGAAAAAAAACTTGAAATTTGTTTTAAAGCTTTTTCTTTACAATTTCGCAGATGTATAAAAATATGATCGTGCCTCCCCCTCCCCCTATTTTATAGGTGCAAGCGTAACTTATAATCCTGCTGAATGTGAGTGAAATTTCCATGACATTGCGCATTTTTTTTCAAAATGTTTGAAGTTTTTTTATTACTTTTTTCGTCCATAAAAAAAACTGGTTTTATTTTAATTAATCGAAGATAAATATTTATTCTTAAGTAACAATTCAAACTTTTTTTTTTAAGTTTTGAAAAAGTACTAGCTTTGCTTATGATTTTTAATTTCTGTTTTTATTTTCAGTTTTGCAATACATTTTTATGAGTAAGTTTTAAAAAATATGCTCGGGTTTTCCAAAGTTTCGGATTTTTGGGGTTCGGATTGCTGGGATTTTAATGCAACTCAATTGTTTTTCTGTAATATAGTGCTTTCAAATACATAGTTGGACACCCTTAAACCGGCCCCTGAAAACAATTTGGAAGATTTTGATCAATTTCAGTTTTTCAGAAAAAAAACGAATTTTTAATGAGTACTATTAAAATTAATCGGTTTTAAGCTATTTTGACGGCTTTCTAAACTTTGTTTAACATAATTAAACTCTAATAAGATGATAAAAAAGGTGTTTTTTGAAAAAGAAAGAAGAAAAGCAATTTCAGAATTTTTGACCAAAAATGGCCGCCGGAGGGGTTTAGGTGGGGATTTCGGAATGGTTCCCCTTCTAAAAATGTTTATAAATACATTGTCTACATGCATACCAATTTTCATGCTTTTATCACAAAATGCAGTTTCCGGCTATATTTTGGACCATAGCCCCTCTACTAATACAAGAGAAAGAACATACTAAAACGGTAAATAAAAATATTAAAAATCCGATGAGATATGAACGTTAAAAGTAAATAATTTTTCACGGCCCATGCGCGAACGACAGAAGTTTTTATAACTACAAAAATATTGTAGACTGGTTTATACTGCATCTTATAAAAAAAGTTCCAGTTGAATATCGTAAAAATTGAAAAAGATATCAGCGATCTAGTGAGCTGTAATTCATTGATTCGCAGACAATACATAAATGGCGAGGGGTTGTCCACAAATAGTGTGGTGACAATCGAGCATTTTTTTCAATGTTAAATTGTATACAGTTTGAAAATTTATATTCGGCATAGAAGCCACATTTCGCCCATTCGGCAAAAAAGACCTTATATGTAGGTGGCCAAAAGTATCTGGTTACCCCCTGAAACGTTGGTTTTGAACGATGACGCAATAACCTTTAATTTAAAAATAGCTCTTTGTGGACAGTCCCTCACTATTCATGTACTGTCTGTGAATGAATGAAATACAGCTCACTAGATAGCTGATATCTTTTTCAATTTTCATGATATTCAAATAGAACTTTTTTATAAGATGCAGCATAAATTAGGGAACAATATTTTTGTAGTTATAAATTTCTGTCGTTTGCGCATGCGCTGCGAAAAAATATTTCCTTTTAAAGTTCATATCTCATCGGATTTTTAATATTTTTATTTACCGTTTTAGTATGTTCTTTCTCTTGTATTTTGTCATCTTTACTGAAGTTTTGATAAGGTTTGATCAAAAACTCTGTGTGTTATGAACAAAAACCCTTCAAATAAAATTGCCGTTTTTTAATAAATGTTTCATATCTTCCGAAGTAAGAGTGGTACGTTCATAAAAATTTGTACAGTAATTATACATAGTATGCTAATTAATTACTGAAATTTATAGCTTATTCCGAGCTATTTTCGAAGAGTTATGGTAAAAAAGCAGTTTTTCTTCCGACCCCCCTTCTTGTCGTCCCCCAAATGCATGAGTGATTTAATTTCAATGTGGAAATGTTCGGTGAAGTCTATATTTTGTATTACTAAAGTTAAAGAACAATTGATCGCTTATTTTGCCATGAACGGTAGATTTTTCTTATGAATCTCAAGTGTTTCCATTATTTTGATAACTACCTGTATGTATCATTTCTGCTAAGAATTTAAAACAAAATTACTAACAGTAGATATTTTTTCAACAAAAATAGTATTGTGACTAACGTAACATTTTTGCAACCCTGAAAATGAATGCTCATGTTGTGAGGGAAAAATTTCTCAAAGTTAAGCAAGTGTTAAAAATCAAATGATGTATTTGAAAAAACGTGTAAAGTTGGCTTTTAAAAACTTAAAACACATTTATTAAATCTTAATTTTTTTTTGTCCAAAGTGTTACTTTTACTCAAGATGGAGTGTGACTAATGTAACCATCGAATAACAAGCAGTAAACACACTACAAACTATTCATTATGGCTAATCTCAGTGATATTACAATACTTTTTCAATTTTTTAAAACTTCTTATGTTGTATGATTTTTATCTCTATATATTATTTCTCTAAGCCGAATCCTATACCCGGTCGAAACTCGCTCATTTCTTTATCGAATTGCATGAAAATTTATGATTTTGAAGCTTATCCCGCGGGCTATTGACGAAAATTAGACCCACCCTCTAAAAAGTGTCGGTTCGTTTTTTATTCGAACTTCAATTTTTGGGCACAAAATTGACTCTATCTAGCGAAATAATTGTCGTATCGTCTCCATTTTGATTTCATTCGAAAGATTAAAAAAAATGCGTTCTTTGGAACGTTTCTCCGCTAGCGCCGCGTAACGAGAATCTCGAAAATCCACGTTTAAGCGACTTATAAGCGATTGAAGTTTGAAAAAGTTAAATTTTTTGCTCAACTGTTAAAATCGTTATACCATTGTTGTTCAAATCAATTTTAAATGCGACATTTCAAGCCAAGGCTTAGCTCGGTAAACCTTAATTGTAACTTTTATTGTTTTAAAATACTATGGTAGTTTTGCGATAACGTTAGTTTTTAGTTTAGTAGTAGCCTTGGGTATTTGATTTTAATATAGGGTATCACTTTTGTAGTAGTTGTAAAAGTGAACGCGTGTCTTTGATCTCTTTGAAAAGTTGTCAGAACGACGGCAGTTGATGGCGATGTTGTGCAAACGTACAAGATTTTACAATGTCAAGGAACAGGGCAGACTAACAGGAAGGTGTCTACTACCTAGACAATATTAGACAATTCAACAATGCTTTGGCCTTCGCTTCAGTCAAAGTGGACTCAGTTAACATTCCTAGCAGAGGTCCATATTGTTTTAAACTACATTGTCAAGTGTACCCAGGGGTGATTGTGACTTCATGAAAAAATACCTGAAAGTTTTGAAGAGAAAATGTGTGTGTGGGGGGGGGGGGGTGCTTTTTCAAAAAACCGAGGCCCCACACCTAATTTTATAATAAAAGTATTTAATAATAAATTCCCTTTCTTAAACAAACAAGACACATTTCATACATTCGAATAGTTTCATATAGTTTTTAGTCAAAAAAAAAAAAAAGAATGCTATCTTAACATTTTTGTTCGATGAATATTTTATTAGAAATTATCGAAAAATCACCGAAAATTATAAAAATACGAAGGTGGGAATACAAAAGCATAATTAAAAATATTTTATTTCCGGTATTTCCGAACATTAAAATACCTGAATCGATCATGAAAATACCGGAAATCCGGTAAAATACCGGAACACAATCACCCCTGAGTGTACCATATGATCGGGAACTTGCAACCTCCGGCAGGGACTACACCAACTTACGCTGGACTTTTCTTTATAGATTTCGACACTGCGCTGCAACTTCGGGCAGATAATGAAGCCAATAAAAATTGTCGTATTAAATTTTAAGTTTAGAGTTTTTTTTTTTTTTTTTTTTTTTTTTTTTTTTTTTTTTTGCGGAATTCCACACGGGTCACCTAGTTTATTTATTTATTTTTTATATTTTTTTTCACTTCGGTATTTTTTTTTTCGTCGACTGAGGTTGACATTTTTATGGAATGACCCTAGACATAAGTGGATTTTTGATAACATTTTTTGGCTCAATTTTTACGTTTAACAATTTTGTTTTACATCATATAATTTTATATCTGACTGTTCTCAAAGTGCCCTTCCATTGAGAACAATGAATTGCAGGAAATAATGTTAAATCACACAAAAGATTAAATAAACCTGTCTTAAACCCCTTATTGTTAAATGCTACTGAACATTTGTATCTATTAATGTTGAAACATGTTACTAATCATGTTGCCAATGCTGCAATACACCTGACGTTTTTTTTCCCTTCAAATTTTCCTTAAATAATAGTGTGAGACGTTTTATTTAAAATGAATGTGGCTACTTTAAATTTTTGTTTGATTCTAGTAATTTAATGGTATAATGCTAAAAATGTTTCATTGCTTGAAATAAAAATCGTTGCTCAATCCATTGGGATCCATGTGACATTTTGCATTTATTTGGGTTTTAATTGTGATACATTCGAATTAATATAAAGAACTGTTATGTATCATAACATGAAGATTCAGCTTTCTAAAACGTTTTCTTGTATTTTAAAAAAGATTATTTGTATGTTTTGCAGATGTTTGACCATACAGTCACACCTGTAACAAGTATGCTTATTTAAATCATTATTTTGCTAATACTAATTTTTTTTTAGAAAATTGATACTTCATATTATGATATCTAATGATTCCTTAGTTTTGATTATATCGCAATTAAAATCCAATGTTTAAAATTCTGTTAATTAAGTTCAAATATATGTATAAAAAGTCATATCTGTGCAAATAGATGAAAATTTTCTTTAACTCGCAATTTATCTATGAATTTTAATTTTAGAGCATTGGCCCTGCACCTCAATGGTGTTCTTTCCTGGACAGCATCACGGAAGAACTTGAAGAATCTAAACAAGACGCTGGTAGGTTGACTGACATTAATAGGCAGATTCACAACTGCTTCAAAATCTTAAATTATCAGTTTTCCTTTAAATACTATCATTTTCTTTGAGCTCTTGTGATACAATTGTATGCCCAATTGATCTTACTTTTAATGATCTTCTTTAGTGTACGATGATTACAAGTTTGTTACCAAGAAAGAACTTGAAGAGCTTCACCTGGATCACTTGCAAGGAACTAACATGCTGCGAGCATACATGCATGGTTATTTCATGGACATAAGGTTATATAATAAAGTATGTATTTTATTTGTGTTTGCATAAGAGAAAGTAATTTGAGAACTTTTGCAAAAAACAACAACCATTTTATAAAAAATTTCTTTCTTATTTTCCGTACCATTTTATTATCTCTGAATTTTATTAAAAGATTTTTATTACTGACGTAATATTTTTTTGCTTTCTCTCATTCATGCAAACAATTTAAACTGTTTAGAATTTAGCATTTAAGTACAAAAACAATTATTTTGCAATCTATCCTTTTCATTAATACTAAATTTTATACCACCATCATAGTTATGAACGACCTATGTTTTAAAAGAATGTTTATAATGTGAATTTTCTTATTTTGTTTTTTGACATTTAAATGCAAGTATGTGCTTAAATAATAAAATAAAAGCTTTTCTGTAACCAACTGAGATTCTACTAACCAATTTGAAATGTACGTTACACAAAACACTTTCTCGTGCTATATTTTTTAGAATGTTTCCTGATGCATGAAATGGCATGTTTCATCCCATCCGCCAAATGTTTTGTTGTTCAAAAAATCTTTCTCACTCTTCATCACTTTTTTCATGTTCTACAGTAGCTTCTAAACTTTCTTATCCAAGATGCTTATTTAGGACCTTTTTTAATGCAGTTTAAATTTTTGAAATTGCTAAAAAGTAAAGCTCATTTTGTTTTATTGTGACTTTTTGATCAGAAAAAAAAAAAAAAACTTATAACAAAGTTAGATATTTTTGTTTTTCTATTAGTTTCTTAATTTAGAACAGAAAATACTATTAGTTGCAGTCTCCAAACTTGAGGAGTTATTTAATTTAGCTAATTACGGATTTTTTTTCCCAATGTGTGATACAATGAAAGTGCCAGAAGTAGTTACTTTTACACAAAAAAACTTAGGAATTTCTATGCAGTAATAGAAAAAGTTGGTGACAAGTCTAAACAATTTACTTATTGCTATCTTAATCCTATCTGTAAAAGTTTTACTCAAAGTTAAATGACATTATTCACTCTTAAAATTATTCACTTTTGAATAATCATCACTTTCTCAGATACTGGAAATTGGTTAGCATTGATTAAAATTAATATTTGCTCAGCTAATTATTTTTTAGTTTGCATGCAGTGTAGAAGTAAAACCTGTTTTATCTGGATCTCTGGACAATTCAGATCAAACTTGTAGCTTTTTAAAAACTTTCTTTGCTTACGTAGAAAACTTTAAATTATGATAACAAAAACATAAAAATAAGTACACTGAATATTCACTTTTAGTTTTGATTAAATGCACAGATCCTGGTAAATTGCTCAGTAACTTATAGCAATCTAAAAACCACCACTGCAACTGAACTATAATAATAGAGCGTTTGAATGATTGTGTTTTATTCAAACAATCCAGGTGTTTGAACCAGAAGATTGTAGACTAATTCTTTGTTAAGAAATTATGTGAAAAAGTGGTTTGATATTTTTGAATATCTTTTAATCAGTTCTAAGTAATTTTTCTGAGAAATATGTTTTTTTGGTGTAATGAATCATAAGTCTTCTAATTTAAGGCTTTGCTCTGTTTATTACTCAAACTCCCCGGATTTTCAACAATTTGGCTTGCCTTGTCTTAGTTAACTAGGATGTACTGTATAATAAACAAAGAATTTGGTTAAAAAGTAGATATAATTTGATATTGCTGTTGCGCTGATATATTTAATCAATGTATTAATTGCTAATCACGTTTTCTCTTTAAGGCAAAAGCTCTTGTTCAACCTACATACATGAAGGACCAGAAAAAGAAAATGGTTCGCAACAAGATCGATTTGGAGAGGAAGAACCAGATTGTCATTAAGGTATGAAGATATTAGATAGAGTAAAAATATTAGCTTTTTTACTGACAGTTGCATTACCATTCTTCCATAGCTAAAACTCATTATTGTCAAATTTCTTTCCAAAATTTTTTTACATTTATGAATTTTATTGTTATGTGATCATTGACTTCACAGATTTTTTCTCTGTAGAAGTGAATTTCAAGCAAAGTTTGAAAATGTGTGTGTCTTACGATAAAATAAAAATCAAATGATAGTGTTGCTGCTACCAATAAATTCTGATCCCTTATATGACATAGGTCACTTGTCTTTATTTACCGAAAGCAATAGAAAGCTCAGCGATTTTTATAGTTCGGTTTTATATTGTATCATTTTTGTAATTTTTCAATGTGCCATATAACTTGGTTAAGTACATGAATACAAAAAAGATATAGTAAAAATGTCTATATTAAGGCCTTTCAATTAAAAAAAAAGCTTTAATCTGAAACATAAACATTAATCTAAATTTTGATAACTGGGATCCTTAGCAATTTTTGATGATAAATGCGAAGAATTAATGCAGTTTGGCTAAGCTGGTATTGATAGAATAAAATGATTAGTGTACAAAATGTAGAGATCTTGTCAAATTTCCAACTATCGAAGCATCCCCCTGCTTCATTATCTACTGATATTTTTTCATAAATTTTCTTGTGAATCATTTGTATGTTGTTTTGCAACAGGGTCTATAGCTCTCTTGTTTATTTGTGTAACTAAATTAGTAAATTCTTATCTTAAAATTGTTACATTAATGTTAGTTTGAGAAAATTATTCATCTTTTTTTAGCTAAACTCTTATAATTTTTGTATAAAAGTATGATAAAAAAATTCTCTTGAAGAGAGCTAACTTTTCCCTCTTTTCTTGTCTTATAGACACTTATTCACAACATAGCTTTTTGAAAAAATAGTTCTTTTAAATCATACCTATATATATGTATCTATATAGATGTGTGTGTATTTTTTATAAATATGCATTTCAATTTTCTTACATATTTTTTAAAATTGTTATGTTTCCCTCTCCATTTTCAGCAAGCAAATGTGAACAAAGAGTATGCCCAACAAGTTCTTGCAAATAAAGCTCGTGGCAAATCAAAAGTATGTCTATGTTTTTGTTTAACTTCTGTATAGTTGTAAGTTTTCGGAATTTTCAATGCAACGCTAAGTGTTTCATATACTTATCTATATATTTACCTGTTTAGGTTACTCCTTTGGAAGATCAGCGATTTAAAGATTTGTTTGAAAATACTAATTTCTTGATGGAGGAAACTGAGGATAAGAAAATGCATGAAAAAACAAGTAGGAAGAAGGTACCCATTGCAGCAGAACCTGAGCAAGTTAGAGTTTTTGATGTAAGTTCAGAATCTTCCTTTCCTCGCATTATTTTTTATGTAATAAAAAGATTAGAAGTTCTTAGATGTTTACTTCTAAATGTAAATCTTTATCCAGATAAAAAAAAGATAAAGAAACTAAAAATATATAAGTAAATTGATAAGTAAATTTTAAAGAATAAAATAAAAAAAAACATATTTGTAACACTATTAAAATTAAATTGATGTATAAAGACACCTTTTCAAACTAAAAATAATTAGCTAAATTACATGAAGTAGTCCCAATATCAAACAGGAGGCAGATAAATAAGATAACACCGAAAAGAATAACAATTACTAGAGCCCAGATTGTGTGCAAATGTATATGTGCATATGCAATAGCATATTTTAGCCCCTTTTTTGACGTTAGTCAAAAATAAATGCATATTACTGCAGTTTTTGCAAGTAATTAATGTGCAGGCCATTTTCTTTGCATATAATTGCTTTAATATGTATTTGCCGCTCTCATAACAAAATAAAAATAGAAAAGCTATTTTTTATTCAGAGGTGACAATTTCTTGGTATAAGTAAAATATAGATAATAAAATTTGTTCAGATTTTAGCGCCCAATTTTAGTTTTTTAGTGTTTATAGTGCTTATATGCATACATATTTTTATGATTTTATAGTGCATATAATCCAAACTCTAATAGTTACATACTCTTTTTTTTTTTTTGAAATGTAATCGACCTATTTTATGATAAAATTGTGACAATTCATTAATTTTTTCAAATATAATTTATTTTAATTTTCATAAGTTGTAATTAATTCTACATAAATATTTAAAACGTTGCAATTGTAGGAGGAAGATATGGACCAAAATGAGTACACTTCCTCAGAAGAGGAATCAGATGATGAGGAAGACGAATCCTCTGAAGATTCGGAAGATTCAGATCCAGAAGCAGCCAGCGACAAGAAGCAGAGTATGTTCGAAGCTGTTGATGCAGATAATTTCAGCATGGTTCATAAAGCAGAAGACGAAGATAGCATGTAAGTATATTTGTGCTTGCAGCTGTAGTTGATGAACAATGATCGGTACATGGTGCTGTATTTTGGAACAACAACAACCATCAATGTTAGATTTTGACTAAATTTGGTTCACGAAAGAAATCTGTCTACAAGATGGTATTTTTTTTGGTGCAATTACAAACAATATTATGCAGCTTTTCTTGGATGACTTTTCATCCTGAAGCTCATATTGAAAAAGGGGAAGCACATATCTGCAAGCTTTTGCAAAATTTGTGCAATAAAGTTTTGAATATTCTTACGTTATTTTTCAAGCACAAAGGTATTATTTATTTAATTCTAATTTGATGCAGTACCCTAGGCCCTAGCAATGCTTTATCACATTTTTCTAAGTCATCCTTTTCTTAAGTGTTTCGTAAGTCTTTGTTTTTTCTGCAATTAATATTTTTATTTAGAACCAAAACAACCTATGTCACTACTAATTCAAGCATAATTAATGTTAATTTAAAATTATACATACATTTCTAATGCACCATGAGACAATAATCTCTTGAAATGTTCAAAATTTTGCTGGTTTGAGGTGCAAAAGTTAGGTCAGAGATTTTTAACCGGAAGTTCGTGTACCCCTTAGGCTAAGCAAAAATCTGAAATGGGTATCCGGTTAACTACCAAAAGAAAAAAAGCAAAATTACAGGGCCAGCGCTAAGGATTTTTTGTTGTTAGCCAGTAAATTAGGTAAATTTTAAAAGTCTTAGTCTTAATCTTATTTTTTTTTCTTAATGGAATACATATCTATCTATCTATCTATACATTTTCTGTTCCACTAAATATTTCAGAGAATTTTCTGTTTGCCAATAGTTTAGCCTAATCAGAATTTTTTGAACTGAATTTTCAATTTTATAGCATTTTGCAAGGTGGCAAACGCTTTGCATGGTCCTGAAATTATATTAATGATACTAGAATTTAATTAGGATAAAAGTAGGAGTACTGTTATGTTATCCTTCTTTGAAACTCAAGTATTGCTGGTTAAACTTTTAGATTGGTATTGAAAAAGAATGCAAGGGGGATTAACAGACTTTGCTGCGAAGTACCTTCTGGTGTTTGCATAAGCTTACTTCCACCAAAATGGATATTTTAATTCAATGTACCTGAGGGGCAAATATAGAAAAAGCTTTCAGTTGAGGATGTGTGATATTGCATCACATCGTTAGGTTTTTTTCAGTTCTTCAATCATTTTGCAACCTATCATTTACGATCGATTAATGTCATCTTCCGCGTTTTTTTTCTACAACTTTTTAATTTCACTTTGGAACGCCTTCCCGTCTTAATCTTTTTGCTGCCCTTAATCTTCCGCACATTTAGATGCATAATTTAAGCATTTTCGGTCAAATTAACGCCTTTTCGAATCGCGATTTTCTTAATTCCCTTTCTTCAAAATCTCGGTTTCTTTGTATTTCGCCATCTTTTAGCCATATTGAACGGAGCTCTTTGAAATTCTTTCCATCCTTCCCGCCTTGGTTTTCAATTACCGCCGGGTCACTCTCTGAACCACGCTACACGCTATTCGCGGAGACTCCCCCGCGTGCATTCCGAGGGGTATTGAACTCCAACCGACGCTAGCCGTGATTGGCTGGCTCAAGGTCAGCCACCGCAGTCTAGTGTTGTAGCGCGGGAATTTCCAGACAGACGCTCCCGCTAATCGGTTGGAAAAGAGGTACGTCGGCAGAGGAGCGAGAGGAGAGGATTTTTTTCATATCCAAGGAATGATGAAGGCGTCACCGGGAGACTTCGACGGCAGAGCAATGAAGCCCCCCACGTAGAAGAATATAGGAATGGGGTCTAAATCCCCAAAAATAACGGCATGGCATCTTTTAATGTATTTTGATCGGCTTCTCCTGCAGTTGGCATTTTTTTAAGAAGTTTCACATTCCTTTGCCGCAATGCTCTACCTCCCTCTCGGCACCGTTTTAGCAGTATCCCTCGTTCTTCATGCTTTCGGCATGTATTGGAACTAGCGGCTCTCCTCATCTATCGTCCACGCCGTCTCCATGGTAATCCCTCAGTTTCTTTCCATACTCAACCAGCATCTCAAGGAGCACGTTTTCCGTGTAATCGATCCCAAAGCTTAACTGGCGATGAGTATCTACGTAGTTTTTTTCGCCCAAATAACTTTTCGAGACGTTCCAGCTCCGAGTTATACTTCTAAGTGAATAATGCTTCAAGAACTTTCTTTTTGTATGCATCACCCATCTCAGCGTTTAAGTAACGGACAATAGTTGTAATATGTAAACTCGCGAAGTATAAACCTTTCAATAATCTATTTTCATATTTTCGTACGGAGAGATCTCTTGCAGTGCACGACAAATGAATGTGTGGAATAATGCTGATAAGGAAATGAATAAAAGATGTTATGTTTAAAATAGTGAGTGTTTTATGAATATCGACATGCATTGATAAAAACAACACCAGGGTAAGTCATTTTTATTTTATTTTTGTCTTTTAGATTTTCAAACATGAAAGGCACCCTGGGCTGTCGTAGGCCTGGCATTTTTGCGGTAATTTTTCTTCGCTTTGTTACTTCCACTTACGTTTCGGCCTTAAACTTAATTAACTTTTCTTTGAATTTCTAGGGAATATTTTCCCATTAATTTTTTTCCTTTTTAGTTTAAACTTAACAAAATTAAATGCATCACTTAACGATGCGCATCACAAAACGATGCGCATCACACCACAGGATGCTTTATTGATGTATTTGACCAAACTGGAGTTGGACATTGATGAACTTCATAAATGAAACAAGCCCAGCATTTCCAGTAATTATTTCCTTTTTAAAATTTTATCACATATCTACTTTAGTGATAGTTGAGTCACATTCAGGGGAGGATGTAAGAGAGGGGCGATAGGTCAATCGCGCCTCCTTTTAGCCCCCTCCAAGTTCAAAGAACTTAAATTTAGACAAGTTTTAATGAGGTTGAAGGAAGGAAGCTCTCCCCGAAAAATTTTCGGAATTGAAATCCGAAACCTATGTGATCAATGTTTGGGAACCAGTATACATCGTAAAAAAGTGAGTTATAAAATCAATAGCCCCTGCCTTGAAAATTTTCTGGATCCCCCCTTGGTCACATCCAAGCGAGAAAGAATTAGTGAACCTAAGCAGGAACAAGTGCTGTCTAATTTAGAGTGTCAATTAGTAATGTGTGGTGTAATTGAAATTTTTTTCTAAGCGCTTGCTATTCGATTTTTCTTCAACTATAAATATTAAACTGTGTATTTTATTCCCTTTTTTGTAAAGGACTCCTATTGGTGAAAGATTGAAAAATACTAATATAACTGTGAAGCAATCGGAATCATCAGCTGGTAACAAAGTTGTCACATTCACTCTAAACAAGGTGAGATTTTTCTCTTCTGTCCTTATTATTATTAACTATTATTATTATATTTATTCTTATCACATTATTCTATGATTCTTTGACATTTGTAGACTTGCGGTAAACCTAAAACTGCACAAGATTTTGTGAACAATTTAGGCATTTTTTCAAGCATAGAAGTATGCATGTTATTGTAACTGAGCTGAAAATAGATGTAAATATTTCTGAGTTGTGACTTTTTGAGCAATATGAACAATATTAAATTGGATATTTTTTTTAATGAAGAATTCTTACATTTTCTTTATTTGCAAATAGGGCTTTTTTTTAATTTTAAACTTTTGCTAATTGTGTTAATGGCAATTGAAAAACATAAGGATTATGCAATACACCGTCAACTCGTTCATTTCGATACATGAACTGCAGTTTCGGGCTTATTATGCCGGAAATATATGAAAAAAATGGTAGCTACCATTCCAGTGTGTGGTCGCCCGTTGGTAATCTAATTTCACATTAGCTACCAGTTTTTTTCGGCTGTCTTTGCTCTATCAGATTATTTTTGCCCCCAACTCGTTTACTTTCATATTCCATGCTGATGAGGTCATAATAAGCCAGAAACTGCAGTCCATGGATCGAAATGAACGAGTTGGCGGTGTATTGCATGTTTCTGCTTTAGCCCTTGCTTAGGGGCGGTTATTCACTGCTTTAAACATAAGTATTGTTTTCGAAAACTTTATCTTATGTCACTATTCTAATCTCCTTAATTCAACATAATTTACGCTTTCTCTTGTGTAGCATGTAACTTGTAGCATCTATATCTTGTCTCTATGAATAGTTTTATGTACAACTAGCGGTACCCGCACGGCTTTGCCCGTGGTATAAAATTAAAAGTTCATTTGTAAAATAATTGATATAGCAGAAAAAATGCTCTATTTTAGTTTTATTCAACTATAATTCCTTCAAAGTGATATAAAGATCTGATATGGACCCCACACTACTTAATTTTACTTGTAAATTTCTTAGTAGATGCCTTAAGTGCTAAAATAGTGCTTGGAGTGAGCAAGATAACAATTCAAACATTTGTATCCCTAGTTTGCTACGAAACAATGCAAAAAAATGTTTTACAATGATTAATCTCCTACATATCGTCGATTTTAACATCATTCAGTGGATTTTTCGCAAAATATCGCCAACAGCGCCAAATTGAACTTAAATAATAAAAAAAAAAATTTTTTTCGCCAATTTGGCGTCAAATACTTGGCAATCAAAAGCTTGGCGATATATCGCCAAGTGGTCGTGCCAATTCATATCACTTTTGTTAACCAATTCATATCACCTTGCATTGAAAACACTGATTTACCCGATAAATGGGGTAAAACACCCCCTTGGAATATTCGAATGCAACCCCAAGGGAGATGGACAAAAATAAGCCAAAAGAGAAAATAAGAACAATTTTGTTGATAACAGGAACCAACAGAAATCTTACCAAAGTTTAAAAGAAGAAGAAAGTTTTCTTTCCTAGCTTAAAAAACAAAACAATACATTTTCCGAAATGAAACACTTTAAAAAAACGATGCAATATCGCAATTGATACGATATTTCGTTAATCTGTGCTTTAGGTACCCCTTTCTCGCTAAATGAACGATAGGCGCGTCAAGCGTGGTAACCCTAGCTATTTTGCGTAGTTGACTTTTTGAAAACGCGCCAAGCAGGGTCCCAAAGCATCTTCACCAGGAAAAAGACAGGGTTGCCAGAGAATTGGAACAAAAAAATACTACGCCTCCTCTAAAAAAATATTACAAAATACTGCTGTTTCCAAACGTTGCCAAAATCAATGTTGCTGAAATGCGAAATCTATGAAAATGAAAAAAAAAAAAATCCGCCAAATCTTTTAATTAAGTCATTAGTATATTGGAAACAGGGTTGCCAGAAAAATACTACGCTCCTTATTTGGGCCGAAAAAATACTACCGTAGAATCAAAAATACTACGTCTGGCCTTAGCCTACGAAGATTGACGCTGGCAACCCTGCAAAAAGAACGAAACAAAAATAAGTATGAACACGTAACCATAGTAACAACATGAAAAGTTGACTTCCGTTGATAAAATATTTCATTTTATCTCCATTTTCAAACAAATTTTATTCTAGAGCTCAACCATTTTAGGATCGTTTGGCTTGCTTTACTGAAGGTAAGCCTTGAATTTCGGGATTCTAAAAACAATTATTACAGCTCTCCTGATGATCGTAGAAACTTCGAAAAAACTTCATTTTGTGCAGAAAATTCCAAGCTTTCGAATGACATAAGACTTGAAAATGTGTGTGAAATATTTCTTCCCTATTTTATCGAATTTCCGCTAAGAATTTGAATAGAAAAAGAACGAAATGGAATTTTCGAAAAATCGCTTCGAGGTGCAAAACTAGATGCTACAAACTAATTTTGTACCAAGTGGCATGAAAATCGACCGAACGGTTTTGGCGCTACGCGCGTAACAGACAGACAGAAGGAAAGACAGAAAGAAAGAGAGACAAACTTTCAGCTTTATTATTAGTAGAGATTTTACTAATAGTGTCATGTATTGGGAATACAATTTGTTCACCACACAATGTTTTAGTCCTCTACAAACATTGCATACAAATTTATAAAAAGTAATTACAAATGTTTTTGAGATAGAAGTGAAATATTGACACCATTACCCTCCAAGAAAAAAGGAAAACACTGAAACACAAAGCTTATATGTCAAATTTGAAGAGATAGCAATCCCATTTTAAACGTGGCAAAAATAATGTTTACTCTAGGGCTTAGACGTGAAATAACAAATTAGTGATATTACTTTGGCGATTAAATATAATTCTCAATTGGCAACTTTTCAAAAACCTAACCAGTTACAGATCATTATTATTTCTCAGATTTTTTAAAAGCAAGTTATTTTTATTTTGTCTCACTTGATTTAAAAATGATCATGCATGCTAAATTCTCACACAGTGCTTCATATTGCCAACAGTGTTGGTTGGGTAAAGTTATGGTAATTCATTGGAGGGTACTGTTTTTTAGTGGCTGTTCATAGAATTTAATTTTGCTTTTAACATTGCTGTATGTGTTTTTTTATTAAAAAAAAAAGTGGGCCACCCTTTTTTTAAAGAAGATTTTATGTGATTGTCAACATTTCTCTAGAATCTAAGCCTTTTTCATTTTTTTTAAACTACTAAAGCTTTGTAAGCATACAATTTGTCAAAGATTTTAATAAGTTGTCAAATTTATTTGATTTTTTCTGCCTTATTTGATGTTGTAGCATTCAAAATTAATGAGCATTGTCCATGTTTTTTTCATATTATTTAGAAATCTGACAAGTATAGCAAAAGAGTGGAAGAGAGGAAAGAACATTTGAAGGAAAGAGCAAAATATTGCAGGCCTGCAAAATATTTACGGAAATAACTTGTAGTACAATTTCGATGTAAATAAAATGTTATGTTTTTAATTATTTTTTTCCTTCGTGTTTTGAATTAGTAAGAGCAAAATAATCAATGGTAAAACTCTAAAATTCACATATTTGAAATTTCATTAGCGTTGCTGTTTCCTGAAGCACAACTTTATTAGTTTCTTCATTACTCCTGCATGTATCAAAGAAAACAAATACATAACATGTATTTGATTGTTTGGTATTGTTACTACATTGTCATTTGCAAATGGTTTACTCTGAGAGCCTTAATTAAAAAGGTGCAGAGGAGGAAAAAAAACTTCTTTTGCTGTAATTCAAGTTAAAGTGGCACTATACGGTCTAGTGAAAGGAGCGCATGGTGGCCTGATCAGTAAGGCTTGGACATAACTAAATAGTCCCAGGTTCGATGCTAGCCTGTCGAAGATCCTCAGTGTTCACTAGTGGTGATAAGTGACACTTTAAAAGATGTTCGTGGTCACAAAGTCCTTCAAGTTCCTTTTCCAATTCAATACTGCTGGGGGTAAGAATTGAATAAATACCTTTGTGCTGAAAAGTTTAACAGGAACAATCAATGTTATGACGCACAAAATTTGCAAGAATCTGCAGACACGTGTTTCGGGGGTACAAGGAACCCCTTTTTTCAATGCAATGAAGTGTGAGCTTTAGGATGGAAAGTCAACCAAGAAAAGTCATTTCTGTGCTGGCTTTTTATCCTAAAGCTCACATTTCATTGTATTGAAAAAGAGGTTCCTTGTAGCCTCAAAACACGTGTCTGCAGATTCTTGCTAATTTCGTGCGTTATAATATTGATTATTCCTGTTAAACTGCAGGGGATGCTGGACCAGAAGTTTCTTGGCTTTTGGTGCGAATCAAAAAGCAGCTCTCTACATGGCCCCTTCCAATTGGTTAAATTACGTGTGGACCCTGGAGTTTGAAGTGTAGTGTTTGGTGAAATGAATAATTATTATGCATAAACTCTATGGTCCATTAGAGTCATTTTGTATAAGTTAGGTGTTAAAAGTTTTTGGCTAGTGCTTTTGAGGATATTCAAAAATGTTTAGTTGAAACATCTGTTTAATGAAATGTTTGATTAACATGTCCTTTTAATACTTTGTCAGTTCATCACGCTTCATCAACTAAGATGTTTAACCTTTAGGAACCGGGCAGTACACATGTACCATAAGTCTTTTTTCTTTAGAGGACGTGGTTGAAATTTTCACTCAAACCCTTTGGAGCCAGGGATTTTTTCAAGGTTTCATACGTCTGGTACTACAGTTTGTACGAGGGGTGACAAGAAAGTAAGGTCTCCTATTTTTTTTTAAATACAAAATGACCTTTTTTTACTAAGTGTGATACATCGTTTGAAAGGCCAGGATCTTGGCTATTTTTCAACATAATCGCCATTTTTTTCCAACACCTTCCGCATCCGCGCGATGTACTTTTCTATGCCGGTATCGTACCACTTTCCGTCCACTTCGCGCAGCCAGGTGTTGACCTCTTTTTGAATCTCCGCGTCCGACGCAAACTTCTTCCCTCTGAGATGTTTTTTTAGGGCGGGGAACAAGTGATAGTCACTTGGGGCCAGGTCGGAACTGTAGGCAGGGTCAAAGAGACCCTGGACCAAATCAGGAAATTTGGCTGGGAAATCATTGATCACCTTGCCTACAGTCCCGACTTGGCCCCAAGTGACTACCACTTGTTCCCCGCCCTAAAAAACATCTCGGTGGGAGGAGGGAAGAAGTTTGCGTCGGACGCGGAGGTTCAAAAAGAGGTCAACACCTGGCTGCGCGAAGTGGACGGAAAGTGGTACGATACCGCCATAGAAAAGTACATCGCGCGAATGCGGAAGGTGTTGGAAAAAAATGGCGATTATGTTGAAAAATAGCCAAGATCCTGGCCTTTCAAACGATGTATCACACTTAGTAAAAAAAGGTCATTTTGTATTAAAAAAAAAAATAGGAGACCTTACTTTCCTGTCACCCCTCGTACCTTCTGTTTTCAATGGAAAACAAATCTGTGGTTCAACTGTTGTACTACCTGGGTCGAAAGAAAATTTTTTATATGAACAGCCCAGATCCAAAAGGTTAACACACATCTCTTAAAAAGCAAATATTAAGAAAGTGATTCTTTGAAAGGTCAAAACACATATCTGTATTTTTTTTTTTCGAAAATGTTTGTTTTGCTTTTAACGTTTTATTATGAGTCAATATTTAGAAAAGTGCTAATTTGAAGTTGGAGTTTTCTGATAAAAATTTTTTTTTGCAGAAAAAAATTAATATTGGATTCTAAGTCTAAATTGGGTTTAAATGCAAGAAAATAAAAGGGGGAGGTCAAGGAAGTTATTTACCCCCTCCTTAGATTACTCACTTTTAAGCCGTTACAGATCTGATGAGTGTTACATATCTGATGTTAATATGAGCTACATACACTGAAGTGACAAAAGTCATGGGATAGCAATATGCAAATTTTCAGATGGCAGTAGCCTCGCATAGAACAGGTATAAATGCGCAGTGCTTTTACAGAGCTTTCATTTCTGTTCAAGTTATTCATGTGAAGAGGTTTTAACGTGATGATGACCGCACGACGTGAAATTAACAGACTTTGAACGCGGAATGTTAGTTGGAGCTAGACGCATGGGTCATGCCATTTCGGAAATCGTTAGAGAATTCAACATTCCCAGATCCACTGTGTCAAGAGTGTGCCGAGAGTATGAAATTTCAGGCATAACATCCCACCATGGACAGCGCAGTGGTCGACCGCCTGCACTTAAAGATCGAGACCGGCGACGTCTGCAAAGAGTCGTAAATTCTAACAGACAAGCAACACTGCGTCAAATCACCGTAGAAATCAATGTGGGACGTACAATGGACGTGTCTTCTAGAACTGTGCGGAGAAATTTGGATTTCTTGGGCTATTCCAGCAGAAGACCGACTCGAGTGCCTTTACTGACAGAACGACATCGCTTGCAGCGACTCTCGTGGGCACGTGAGCATATCGGTTGGTCCCTAGATGAATGGAAAACCGTGGCCTGGTCCGATGAGTCACGATTTCAGCTGGTAAGAGCCGATGGTAGGGTTCGAGTGTGGCGCAGACCCCACGAAGCCATGGACCCAAACTGTCAGCAAGGCACTGTTCAAGCTGGTGGTGGCTCCGTAATGGTGTGGGCTGTTTTTTCATGGCATGGACTTGGTCCTCTAGTGCGACTGGACCGAACATTGACTGGAAATGCTTATGTGCAGCTACTTGGAGATCACTTGCAGCCATTCATGGACTTCATGTACCCAAACAACGATGGGATTTTTATGGATGACAATGCGCCATGTCACCGGGCCACAACTGTTCGCAATTGGTTTGAAGAAAATTCTGGACAATTCCAACGAATGATTTGGCCACCTAGATCGCCCGACATGAATCCCATTGAGCATTTATGGGACACCATCGAGAGGTCTGTTCGTGCCCAAAATCCTGCCCCATCAACGCTTTCACAATTATGGACGTCTATCGAGACAGCATGGCTCAATATTCCTGCAGAAGACTTCCAACGACTTGTTGAGTCCATGCCACGTCGAGTTGTTGCACTTCGCCGGGCAAAAGGAGGGCCGACACGATATTAAGAGGTATCCCATGACTTTTGTCACTTCAGTGTATTTGAGTTTAGGCTTTCAGTCTTCGTTAACATCTCAAAAAATGATATCATTTCCTTGCATTTTTAACATAGAATTAAGATAATTATATTAAAATATATATATTAGGTAAAAAATTAAATTTCATTATAAAAAAGCATTTCTTGGAAATAAAAATGAGCGATAAAGTTTTTAGACAAATAATAAGATTAGGAAATCCAAGCTCATAAAACATTTGTTTTGTTTTGAAACAACACACAACTTCAACTTTTTCAATACACAACTCTGCTGCTTGCTTTTCTTTAATTAGTTGCAGGAAGTTTAATTTCTTGATCAGAAATTCAAATTTAGCATGCTAGTTATTATCTGGTTATTTAGCGAAGTTATGAAAAATTGAAGCACCAAAAAATAAATAAATTAATAAAATAATAATAATTAATTAACTTAATTTCTGCAGTGTCAATTTTTCTTATTTTACTAACTTCTATTGTCAGGTCATACAAACCACAAATGAAGCAATTGTACTAAAACTAATTGCTTTTCATCTTTTAAGAACAAAAATATTCAATATATATGGCTGAAACCTACGATTTTTGCTTTTTAATAATTCTGAAAGGTGGGGAGTTAGTTCGGTAACATATTCGCTGTTTTTCAATGTTACCGATCTGACAAACTGATAGTTTTTTTTTTTTTATTTCCGAGTCGATCGCGCTAAACCAAAATCAAACACATGGTTTTTTCACTTGTAATAAAGGACTATACTTATACATAAAAGAATTTTTTAAATAATAAAAACTGCGCATTTTAGCGCGTGTTACCGATCTGATGACTTAAATGACACACATTTTATAAAATTACTTTAAAAAATCTTACCTACAGTTTTAGATGCAGAAATGCAAATTTTTAATTACGATGCGATAAAACATCCCACCAGGTACTCAGTATCACGTGGTATAGGTGCAGGAAATGATTTTGGGAGCCTAAACATAGATCGGAAGTTATTGTTACCGCTCTGAAGGCGGAACTAGGGACACGCTTATTTCGCATCGGCTAGAAAATCAGGAATCGATTTAAACAAAAATGAAGTAAAATATTAACAAAGGGGTAAAAAAAGAATCGTTTTTTGTGCAAGTGCGTTTTTTTGGGAAGTTAGAAAGTGCGCATGACCTGTTTGCATGCTAAGCTTTGCTACTGGGGACACGTTACCGATCTGATTTTTGATGTATAAAAACAATATTTTCTGAAGAATTTTTTTTTTTTTTTTTCTGATGTTATTAGATGAAATGAAAGCAAAACTTATCTTCTTTCGGGGGAAAATTATTCTTTTAACTAGTTGTTGAAATACTAGTGAAAATTCACTTGGGACTCAAATTGGCACTTTTCTAAATATTAGCTCTTATGACATATTTCTAAATTTCAAAGCAATCCTTTAATAACTATACTTAACTATATTTTTAAGATTACATTAATTAGATCCCCATTACTGTCCAACCACGAATAAGATGAAAGGGCTAACATTCGGTTTACAGCCGAAAATGGACGTATCTATTAAATTTTAGGGATGTCAGCTTTTGCAGATGTGGGTTAGCATCTAAATTAGTCAGAGACGAATTGAAATGAACAAAGACGAGCATCAAATTTTTAATCCCCCCTTCACAGGGGTGCTCATCTCCCCCTAGCTCAATGATACAAATTCCCCCCAAATCTTTTCACAATCCTCTTATGCTTTATTTTATTTTTACCTCTCTTTTTTATTTTATTTATTTTTTTAAATTGTAACTTATTTTTTTTACATAGTATTAATTTTTTATAAGTACTAATTATGCGCATAATAGAATCGCCTTTTCTCCCTTTCAGTCATTCCAAGCACACATACACACAAAAAAAAAAATAAAATAAATGATTTAAATAAAAAAAAATAAATTAATGAATAAGTTACAGAAATAAATTAGTTTAAAAAATCCCCCCCCCCCCTTCAATTTTGATATCGCCATAATCCCCCTCTGTGGGCACCCCTGCCCCCTCATACAGATAGAGTCTTCTTACCTGGAAATTTGCCAATTCCACAGAATCCATGGTCAAACAGTAGATTAGTTTAGCTGTGCAATAAGATGGAATTTGGAGGTAAACTCCCCACACTGCCATCATAAGAAAGAAAGCCCTATCTCTAAGAGGAAAAAATGTTGAAAAAACTATAAGGCATAATTTTTTAATCTTCAAAAATTGTATTATAATAAGAAAAATGTTTTAGCACATAAGTAGAAACCTGCAGGAACAAAATTTTAAATTTCTTCGATAACTATATCTTTGAAGAAGCAGCAAAAATCTGAAAATGAATTGCACTAAAATTTGGATTTAAGGCTTTTTAAATTACGACAGCAGCACAGGGCCTTGGTTTTAACACCATTGCTAGTCCCCATGTGGTAGTTTACATACAAGTAATAACTGTTACGAGCCCGTTCACCAAAAGTAAATTATGGTTCGCTAGTAGTTTTCTTTGATATAATACATTTATTTTTATGGGGAAGAAACACAGTTGTACATACAGATGTATCACATTCTTTTTAAATTATAATTTAATAAGACATCACCAAGTTGTAGGTAAGTTTAATATATGTGAAAAAAAAAAAAGAGTTTGGACGATATTTTTTGAACAGTCAAAAAAAAAAATCCTAACTTTGATCCTACTAGAAAGTTTAAAGCACATGCAAATCCTGTTCCAAAAGATGGATTTGCTTTGAAAAAACTTTACTGGAAAAAACTTTTCATGTAGATTGTGCAAACAAAGATATTTTATATTTGATTGATTTGGCAATAGTTTTTGAAGGGATGTGTAAGCTTGTTATTAGCTTACAAGAAAATTTCACCCTTACTTGAACAACAATATAATAGTGTGCATTTTTCAGGAAATTATTTTCTTTCTACATTCGAATCATGAGGAATTTAAATCATTTAAACTTAAAATTTGAAGGAAAATAAATTGAAAATTTGAAAATTCATAAAATTGACAATGAATGACAAAATACTCCCTAAGGTTCATCCGAGGTGCAAGGAGGAAGCTCTTGAATTTTAATTTGTTTCTTTTTCAAGTTGTGATTAATTGTCTGAACTCTGAACAACTGGTTTCGTACAAGTTTACAATTCCGATTTTCGTTACACTTTTATTTCTACTGTTTACTCTTCTAAATATCCAACGTCCCCCTGTCGCTCCTCAAGAATTTACCGCCCCTTTGAGGAGCCAAATCGCCCCTGGTTGGGAATCACTGTTCTAGACCCTTCTTGGTACTTGGCAGAATAGGGTTTTACTGAAATTTTCAAGAAGAGTTGTCCTCTAAGGTTTAACATGGTGCTTTATGAGGAATTCGGCAGTAATGCCAAGCTAATACTGGCATTCTCATTTTTGGCACCCAATTTTACGATGTACTATAAAACGGTTTAGTAAAATGTTCTCAAATGCGTTTTCAAAAGTGCTAGAAAAGTTTTGAAAGCTGTGCTTCAAAATATTCTAAACAATTAGACAAATGTGAGTGTTCAAAAAGTGTTAGGACATTTTCAGTATAAATTCTATTCAAGCACAGAGCTAAAGAGCAAAATGTTACTGGAGACCATAATTTGGAAAACGATTTATCAAACGTACAAAACGAACGTTTTGCTCTTCAAGAAACCCCTTTGCATCTACAGCTTTAAAATTTGGTACAAGTTGTTTTGGACCGCGGGAGAGGAATTCAAAAGAATTTGTACCAAACTTGTACTTCGAAGTGTTTTTCAAAAAACTTTTTTTTTTTTTTACATATTTTAGTCACGTTCTTTTTCTTGGGGTGGAAGAGGAATTTTCATATTGTGCTAATTATAATGAGCTCTTTATTTAAATTCCATTTTCTACGCATGAGGAAAGCAGGATTTTTATTCTTTTTGTAATCTGATTTTTTGTAGATCATTTAAATCTTCGCGATCTAAGTTGTGAAGCAATATTCGGTGCTTTGTGGGAGCCAGCGAGCAAATTGTGGAACCCCTTAGTGGTGATAAAAAAATCACCCTTCTTGTATTGCGTTTATCACTATGAAATTTTAAACATTTCTCCTGATTGAAGCTCATTAGTTTTATGAATGAGTTAACTTTTCACAAAACTTCGTTGGAAATTAACACATTTTTTTTCTTTTTCAATTTAATCTGGTGTGGAAAAAATCACAAAATTAATTTCAGTTTTTTCCTTATTTCTAGACCTCTGGTGACTATATAGTCAAAAAATGCATTGCTAGAGCAAGTGAGTTCATGAATACCTGCAATGTCAATTGGGTATTTAACAAGTAGCTCATTAGTGGACATGACTAAATTCAGTATGACTTAGTTTTCAGTAATAGGATCGTTGCGACGTAGAGTGTCGATTTATACATATTACTCCACATCAAATCTTTGTGCCAATTATCATTATTTATTATAGATAGTTAATTTTTGCTATGCTAAGATTTTTTTTTCCGATTTTCTTGGGTTAACCGGAATTTTGGTTTTTCTAAACCAGGATAATCAAGAGTAAATGTATAGCGAGTTAGAAAACTGTGCCCTGAAATTTTGCGGCATTGAAGCTTCAAGAATGCAATTTTAAGCACTTTTTTTTTAAACTAAAGGTTCAAAATTTTACTTTTAGCAGAGGTGCCCATTACTCCCAAGAGCAAAAACTTATCATCCAAGAATTCTACTAACCAGGAAAGTACGCGAACATGGAATAATGAATTTTTTTTTTATGAGTACCAATCGAAAGAGCATTGTAAAACATGTTTCTGGACGCATGCGATTTGCCCTCGCGCCCCCGTTATCGAAATATAAGGTCCTAAAGTCAGCTGAATTTTTTTGAAAAATCGCCAATTTTAGCGATTATAATTAAATCGGGAAGCTGTTCGAATTCGCTATTAGCGTCTAACGAGAAACTTGATCCCCATTTTTGGTCATCTGCAAAGCTTGTGAAAGACGGCTGTTAAGCTAAAGCTACTATAAAGCCTGTGTCGTGAAAAGTAGAGAGCTTTTTAAAGAGAAAAATGTGATATTGTATCACATCGTTAGGTTTTTTCAATTCTTCGATCATTTTGCAACCTATCATTTACGATCGCTTAACGATAATCTCCCGCGTTTTTTTCTACAACTTTTTAATTTTTCCCCGGAACACCTTCCCTTTTTAATATTTTTACTGCCCTTAATTTTCCGCGAAGTTACATGTATCATTTATGCATTTTTGGTAAAATTAACGCGTTTTCGAATCGCGATTTTCCTAATTCCCTTTTTTCAAAATCTCGGTTTTTTTTGCATTCCGCCATCTTTCGCGAGCTCTCCGAAATTCTTCCCATCTTCCCGCCTTGGTTTTCGATTACCGCCGGGTCACTCTTTGAACCCACGCTTTTTCCCATTGGCCAAAACTCCCCCTCATGCATTCTTCAGGACATTGACTTCTAACCGACGCTTTTTTGCGATTGGCCCGCTCAAGGTCAAGCGCAGGAGCCTGGTGTTCGGAGCGCGCGAATTTCGGCAGATCGGCCTGCGATTTTGCTGCAACAAGAAGCTCTCGTGGAGCTTAAAATTCTCTCGGCTTTTTTTTTCTCACTTACTTCCCGCATTTTCGACATTGCCATGGCGGCAGAGGAGAGCAGTGAGGGAGGAGGCGAAAGCCCCGACGTGAAATTACAAACTTTCATGCTTTTATAATACCGCAAATGAAATTATCCATAAAGAAAAAGAAAACGTCAGATATGTCTTCGCTACACTGATAAATCAAATGGATCTGTTAAGATCTGCGCCTCTCCTTTTTGCGTTTCCGCTGCTCGGCGTTGATGAGCGCTCTTCTCATCTGCCAGTTACTTTATCATGCCGAACCGATCTAGATGCTTGACGTGCGCCTAGTGACCCAATGTTGAGCCCACGTAAGAATTCCGATGACTAGCATTCTTCACTTCGTCGCTTCCCGCTTCTGGTTTTAACTTGCGGATTTTGCCGCCAGCCCCTTTTTTTCCGACATCGTTTCCATGCAGAATAATTCCGTTGTGGATCGGGAGATTCGGCGAATTGGACGACTTTGCCCGCAAGATGTTCCGTTTCTTCAATAAGTCCAGCTACGAACTTTCATCGAACTCTTCAACCATAAGAACTTAAATTAGCCGTTTTTTTTTCTCTTCATGCGACAATGTTTGATTTATAAGTAAACCTTTTTTAATTACATACGTGAAACACTTGTCGAGATATGTCAAGTTATTTTAGATGTTCCTCGTTTTGTCAAAAGGATCCTTTTTAAAGTTGAATAAGTCGTTTTTCTTTTTTTGTGAAATGTAAAGGAGAAGGAAGCCAAGAAATAAAAGATGATCTGAGCGCAGATGCTTGTATGTTTTTCTTTGAATTTTGACATGCATTGATAAAAACAACAGAGGGGTAAGTCACCTTTTTTTCTATTTTTTTATTTGGATTTTCAAACATGAAGGGCACCCAGGGCTGTCGTAGGCCTGGCATTATTGCGATAATTTATTTTTGCTTTGTTACTTCCACTTACGTTTCGGCCTTAAACTTAATTTAACCTCTTCTGAATTTTTAGGGAATATTTTCCCATTAATTTTTATCTTTGCCTTTTTTTTATTTATTTTTTTTTTAACTTAAAAAATTAAATGAACTAATTGCATCTCAAACGACGAGCTTCACGTCACAAAAAAAAAAGTTTAAACAGTATCAAAATTAAATTTTATCTTATTTGCGATGAAAGCACGTCCCTTGTTTAAGGGCCCCAGGAGGCGACAATGGAGCGTCCTGTTTTTTTTTTTTTTTTTTAAGTGTACGTGCTATTCTGTATTATGAATGGGGGGGGGGTGATATATTAGGTTTTTTAATTGTAAAAAATGCAAATATAATTTTTTTCTCGGGGGGGGGGAGGGGGGAGTTTTTTTTTTGAACTGGTCCAAATTTACTGAAAATTTGTTCAAATAAAAAAATCAAATAGGAATGAGGTGTTTTCTCTGTGATATTTCGAAAAAAAAAATGTTTGATTGAATCGGACTTATTCCCTCAAAAGTTATGAGAGAGTATAGGGAAAAATATATCGAATGAAATATTATTAAAATCAAAAAGTCGAATTTGGGAGTGTGCTGTCCTCGCTGAGATGTTCCGATAAAAAAAAAAAAAAGTCGAATCAGACTATGCACTCAAAAGCTATTGCGGGAGGGGGGGGGCAGAACTGACCAATAGATAGACTGACAAGTACACAGTTTCCGCAACTCAAAACCCAACTTTCCTATTTTAAATTTCTCTGTGTATTTAGTTATTTTTATTAAGTTGTGCTTTTTCGACTCAATTGTTTTGAACGGTTTTTTTTCAATGCATCACTCCTTCTTTCATTATTTTTTCACCAATTTCTACTTTTTCAGAAAAGTAAGCTAAAACTTGTATTGATTTACAATTTTGTTAGTTTTTTCCTACCCGTTGAACATAAAGCAGAACTAGTAAAAGTTATACTAATGTTGTTAAACAGTACGAAATTAACATGCAATATGTTTTACATTTACGTTACAGAGACTTTTCGCTACAGTGACCAATTCTGTTTGAACAGCAGGGGTTTTTACAATGAATGTCGACTCTATTAGTATATTTTAAGAATGAAAATAACTATTTCCCTCTACCCTTGATGTAATTTCCGACATGGATATAATTTTGCAGCTATTGACATTTACTATTCGTTTTCTTTTTAAAAGTTCTATTTATTTTTTCTCGATTTCAATTTAAAAAAATAAATATTTTTGCTAAGAGTGAGCAGATAGTGAAACTTCTTGTATCGATTTTTTTTTAAAATAAGAACTGATATCATAATCCATGACAATTTAATTTCCACCTCAAAGACTATTTATTTCATTTTTTGTACATGAGCTCATATTAGCTGCTCTTCATACTTATTTATTTAATTATTTTGAATTATTCATTAAGAAACACGTGCAATATATTTTAACGTATAATAATTAACACATATAACTTAGTTCAGTAAAAAAACTTAAAATAACTAAAATTTTAAAATGTATTGTTATCATGCGTAAAAAGAAAAAACTTTAACTTCTTTGTAATGTTTTCGCTCTTCTGGATAAAACACTCTCTTTCCACATCATAATCTTGACCAGCATTTTTTATTTTAGCTCATACAAGTAAAGGGTTAGCGTAAAACATCTTTTACTTTCTTTGCAAATGACCAAACATGGAAACGATGCGATGCCAAGCAAGCAGCGGTAGGGAGAATCGGGAGGTAGCTTCAATTTCTTGCCAAGTCTTCAAATTTGGCTACTTTTCGGCCGACTTTAAGACCCCTTAGCTCGAAAACGAGGGGACGAGGGCACTTGATCTTTGGGTCAAAAACATGTTTCAGCTTGCTCTTTCGAATGGTACCATTTTTAACTTTTTTCATTATTACTTAAGTCGAGTACTTTCCTGGTAAGATCCCTCTAAAAACGAGAGCCACATGTGAAAGAAAAAGAAAACAAAAACTTTTAAAAACGCCCCTTAAAAATAATTCAATAGCTCCGCTTACGCCATGATTCTTTATAGGAACAACTGCTTTGACGCTTTGTCTGACAACATTTAGGATAATAAAAGGATTTAGGGACTCTTCCGGAGATTTTTGGGCACAGAGACTGTTATTCGGGAGATCTCTCTTTTCTAAAAACGCATTTTAGAGCTAAAGACTATAGAAAAGTAAGGGGGATATCAACTACCATTAACTGTTTGAATTTTAAATCTCTAAAATGCTATTTGAGGCAATGTTTGACTAAGGTATTGAAGAAGAAGCGGGAAAAGAACTCTCTTCCGAAAATTTTCGGATATTGAAGTCTTGGAACTGCAATTAAATTGCACGTTGTAAAAGCGAAATTTTAAGATCTCTTTGGACTCTTTAAGGAGGGTCATGAGATTTCTTTGAATTCATGCTTGGTGGATATACGGGCCTCGACATCCTACCCTAAACCCGCTACTGAGAGGCACTCTATACTTTTAATTTTACCACTGGTAAAGAGATTGAAAATTACGTGCCCCTTCTAGCTCGGCCGGCTTGGACTTCCTGTCTCTTTTCGATTTTTTTGTTTTGTTTTGTTCAGCTGAAAGCTTGAAAATTATTTGTGAAAAAATTAAAACCAAAAATGATTGCACTTTATTTTAAATTTCTTGCTGGGAGGAATACTTACACTTTATTTTAAATTTCTTGCCGGGGAGGAATGCTTATACTTTATTTTAAGTTTATTGAGTGTAGCATTATTTTAAAGATTCTTATTTCCTGACTGACTAGAAAAAAAGGGGGAATGAGAAGAAAGAGAGAAACGTAATTTGCTGACTAATAATCTACATGTGTTGAATATTTTTCATTTAAAGATTTCTATTCAAAATGATTAGAATTTTTTCTATGCGTTTTCTAATTGAAATACCTTCATTTTCCCAAGACACATTCGTTTTTCTCTTGAGTAAAGTGCAAGGGCTCCCTGTCCCTCTTGGGTTGCACCACTGCCTGGTGCTATCTAACGAATTATTATTAGCAATAATTATTTATTTATTTATGTATTTCAAGCGAAAAGTATGTAAATAGTTTAAGAGTAAACTTAAACTGAATAATAACTACCTTTATATAAAAAAAAAAAATCGGAATTTTTTTTTTCGGGTGGGGGGGGGGAGGGTATAGGAGGGAAAGACCCTCTGGGGCCCTTCCTAACATACACCTTTGAAAACAATGTTACCGTAAAATGGGGTTAATCGGAACACTTTTCAGCTTTGATTGTAAAAAAAGCAGTTAAAAGATTTTTTTTTAATTTGATTTTTTGGGTAAAAACTTCGGTCTTGCTTTACTTTTGATATTCCAAGCAAAGACAAAAGATTTTGAGCAATTATTATTAAAATATATAGCAAATTATGGGTGTTCCGAATCACCCCGCTGATAGGGGTCAATCGGAACACTTGTTAAAATTTTTATTTTTTTCAATTTAATCTGTAATAGGTCTCACAAACATGAGTAATATTGATGGGGGAGAATAAGAACAGAAAATTACTGTCAAATAAATGTATAATTTCAGTACCAGTAAACGTTTATAATTTGTGAAAATTCAAAATAATTTTGAACTTATGAAAAATGAAAAGTAATTTTAAGAAAAGCTTTTGAATTGAAATGCAAAGATTTAACATGAATGGAAGTCACTCAGGTCGTCCACAAATATGTACTTGTCCTTAAAACTAGCAATTGTGACTTGGCTTAAGTTTTTTCATAACATCTCCTGGGATGAACTCTGCCTTTTCTTTAGTTTTTTGAAATTTCTGGGTTTCGGGGATTGTCCTGAAAGATTTTTTCGCTTATTCATCACGGTCTGTGTGCTGGACGTTTACTACATAAAGTCTATGTGACTTTCTCCCTTTTATTTTAAGTAAAAAAAAGTCTCCTGGAGAAAAAATCTTTTGAAATCTGTAACTTTTGTCATTCTAAGATCTAGTTGCTCACTAGAAGGGATAAACAGCAATAAATCCTTGTCCCTGTCTTGATTAGAAGAATTGTGGTTAGAATCTTGATTTTTCAAACAATTTCCTTCAAATAAGTTTGAATTGGAACAACAGAACTAAGTGTTCCGATTCACCCCGCAAATTTTTTCCCCATGGCATTTTTCAGAGTTCTTCACTTTTATGACACAATTTATAAAAAATGTAAATTCTAATGTGGTGTTATGTTGTTCAGATACATGTATAATTGAAACATACCACTCATAGTTTTTAAATATAAGAAGGTTTGTTCTTGCATATGAAGTTTTGCAGTCTATGAAAATGTGATGTTTTCTAGCATTCAACGTGCAGCCCTCTTTAGAAGCCAGTAGCGTTGCCTGATTGACAAAAGTATTTTTTTCCTACTTCCTATGATCTTACCTTTCTAAAAAAAAAATGCATGGCGAAAAATACCCAATAGTATATTTATGAAGAATTTCTTTGTACGGTTGGGAAGTTTTGTTCCGATTGACCCCGCTGTTCCTATACACCCCATTTTACGGTAATAGAGAGTGCTTTTTTCGTAAGGATTTTTTTTTGAGCAAACGCGAACCGAATACCTACTTTTCAAAAAATCTTTCTCGACTTCGAGGGGGGGGGCGGGCCCCCTTGCCCCCCCCTCCTTAAATACGCTCTTGCTTTCATTTATATTGTTCATACAACCACTCTTGGTAACTATCAGTTACTTCGAAATTCAAAATTTGCTGAAGGATCACGATAGTTAATGATATTAAGTCGAGAGTCGAAAGCATTGATTTGTGAAACTGATGTTCCAGACTAATTCTGAAAATTCTACCTTATGAGGTTCAAAGGATGTAATTACCTAAAAACCTTTCAGAAGAAAGGGCGCTGTTAGCTGAAACGCTTCTGGTGGAAAGAGCACTAACGAAATAACTAAAGGACAATAGCTAAATTACTTCAAATAGAAAATATACTAACTAAAAACTTCTGGTAGAAAAAGACACTGAAATAAATGAACACCATACAAACAGCGCTCAAAAATTGAGGATAATTCTGGTTCTACGGTTGAAATTATAAAATTAAATGAATAATTTTTAGTAGAAAGAACGCTTTTAAATAAACTACTTCTAATAGAAAGAGCAATAACTAAAAAAACTTTTAGTTGGAAGTAAAGCACTGACAAAATTCCTTGTAGAAAGGATAGAGGACACTAACTAAGTAACTTCTGAAGGGAAACTAAACCTCTTGCAGAAAAAGGACACTAACTAAATAACTTTTAAAGACAGAGAACACTACGAACTAAAGTCCTCTGAAAGTGTGCTATATTAACAAAATACATTCTTAGAAAAACGATACTAAACAACTTCAGACAGAAAGAACGAAACTAACTGAATAGTTTCTAGAAGAAAGAACACTGTTAAAAAAATAACTTCTAGCAAAAAATTATATGAACTAAATAACTTCTGATAGGAAGGATAATATTGATAAATAATTTCTAGTAGAAACACACTTAACTTATTACCGTTGTCTTTCTTAATTACAACACCAAGAAAGAACACGCATTTTCTATGTTGTTCACAAAACGCAACTATTCATGAACATCTACATTCTCGCACTTTATTCCTAAACCTCTCCCGAATCAAAACCAGGAGAGGTTTAAGGAGTATCCACAGGCAAATCCACGAGCAGTAAATAAATCTGAACACACCTTCGGCAAACGGACGAGCACGCAATTCTCTTTTGATGGAAAGTGCACGGAAAAAACGAGTACCTCCCAAACAACTCTCCAAAATTCGGAAAATTTTGGCTCAACGGTTGAAAGGACAAAGTTAACTGAGCAACATTTTGTACTAAGAACACTGTTAACTAAATCGCTTCTGGTAGAAAGGGCACAAACCTCAAAAAAATCTAGTAGAAAGGATACTTCCAGTAGGAAGGATACTAACTAAATAGCCTTTAGTAGAAAGGACACGCGACACTGTTAACTAAATTACTTCTGAAAGGGCACTATTTTAACTAAACAACTTCAACTTCCCCTAGTGAGGATACAAACTAAACAGCTTTTAGTAGAATGGGAAGAGGACACTATTAACTAAATAATTTTTGAAAGGACACTAAAGTAACTGAATAACTTCTTGTAGAAAAGACATTCACTAAAGATACAAAGAACGAAACTAAGTAATTTCTGATATGCAAGGACACTTTTCACAAAATGAAAAGAGCAAAAAAGACAGGAACTAAATATTTCCGATGGAAAAAGGGTACATTTCACAAAATCGCGTCAAGTAAAAAAGGACAGTAGCTTTATAATTTTTAGTGGAAAGGACAATACTGTACCTCAGAACCAGACTAACGTAAGTCCATTTTCGTCATTTTTCAGTAGAGGGGAAAAACGATGTATTCGACAATCGTTTTTCCCCTCTACCGAAAAATGACGAAAATGCACTTACGTTAGTCTGGTTCTGAGGCACAGAATATTGACTAAATAATTTCTAATAGAAATATTTTAACTCATTACAAAAATCTTTTATAGTGAAAACATACAAGAAAGCACACGCATTTTCTATGTTGTTCACAAAAACGCAACTATTCATCAACATCTGCATCCCGAGATTTCATTCCTAAACCTCTCCCGGTGTAGAAAAAGAGTATCCCACAGGCAAATCCACCAGCAGTAAATAAATCTGAACACACCTTCGGCAAGCGGACGAGCACGCAAATCTCTTCTGGTGGGAAGGGCACTGGAATAAACGAACACCTCCCAAACAGCACTCAAAAATTCAGGGGCATTCTTCTAAAAAAACCGCCGTTGATCCCAGGTGTGTTGTCATAGCAACAGGGGATAGCTCTATTTTTAGCCTACTTTCCCGTTAAAAATAAAAGAAAGACGAAAAAAGTATTAAAAGTAGCTTAATGCATCGAAAAAATATCGCCAAGTCCAAAAAATATCGCCAAGTCCAAAAATATCGCCAAGTTAAAAAAAATATCGCCAAGTCCAAAAAATATCGCCAAGTTAAAAAAATAAAGAGGTAAAATGAATATCGAAAAATTAAAAATTTGAAAGTAGGGTATTGAGATGGGGAATTTGTGTGTCGGTCGGTCTGTCGGTCGGTCTGTCTGTCTGTCCCCCCCTAATAACTTTTGAATGAACATTCCGATTTGGACAAACTTTTTTTTGTTGGAAAGATCTCGGCGAGTACAGCTCATTCCCATATTTGATTTTTTGATTTGAACAATTTTTGGTTCAACTTTGAGCCGTTCAAATAACCGGTCCCGCGATACTAACTTTTTAATGAACAGTCCGATTTGAACAAACTTTTTTTTGTTGGAAAGAACTTTTCAAGGATACTTCATTCCCGTATTTACATTTCCGATTTGAACAATTTTTCATTCAACATTGAACCGCTCAAGCAAGCTGTCACCCCTAATAACTTTTGAGTAAACAGTCCGAAAAAAATGACTGACTGTGCAGACGATTTTTTGTTTATTTATTCATTTGTTTTATTCAATTTATTATTATTATTATTATTATTTTTGGCAGACGATTTTTTTTGTAACAAAAATGTTTCATTCACTAGGGCATTTTATTCTTAATTTATATTTAACAACTGGCAACGGATTAAAAGTGAAATTCGAGACATTTTATCAACGGACGAGTTTTTTTTTTTCTTTTTTTTTTCTTTCTTTGATAAAATGTGTTTTGATGTACTTTGTACTTTTAATTTTTTTTTTTTGAAAACAATTGAGGAATTTTTCTACGGAAGAACTGTAACAGTTACATTCTTTAAAAGGTGCGACAAAACTTTATTTATTCATTTATTTACTTTTTATGTGTCTATTTCATCTGATGAGAGAGGTATATTTTGCTTTTAAAGGTATGTTTGACATAATTTTTAGTCTTAGATAATCAAGAGAATAATGATCAGATGCTAGAATGCCGATGTCGATGTACGGGAAAGTAGGCTCGTTTAGTTCTTGACAGAACTTCTTGTTAGATTCTGTGTCAACAGCGGTCCTGTAGAAAATGATTGTTGCTTCGCCCGTGTTGAATGGGAAGTGGAGAATATTATTTTCTTTTAAAAAACGGCTGTTCCTTCATCTTGGCATTGTTGGCGACATGGATCGCGTTTGTGGAGGTATATAAGGCAAAGAACTTGCTGTACAAGATCACCAATTTCGGTATAGAACAGTTTTATCGAAAAAATGATCAAGCACTTCTAGTGGAATGCAGTCAGGGGCGGATACAGAAATAGTGTTTGGGAGCCCTATATAACTTTTCACAAAAAGAAAAAGTTATCACGAAGCTCCTTCAAAATGTTTTTAAAGAGCCCTTAAAGTCAATTCATCTAATTTAAAGTAAAAAGAATATTACACATTGATTTACTTCGAATGTGGTGATAAAATATCTTTTTAAACATTTTCAGTCAATCAACTACTAAACCTCATATACTTTCACCAAAATGGTGTAATTAGGCGAGATATTACTTAGAAATATTGTCATAGTGATTAAAAAAAGAGGTTATTAAAACAGAATAATCACGTTTTGCTATCAAAGAAGAATTAACGGACGAATAATGATAAAATGTCCCTTTCATTTCGAAACTCGTGAGTTTAATGTTTCTTTTTCATACACTGCCCGCCGATAACAATATTATCCCATAGCCAACCAAAGTAATTTAATTCTAAGTATGCTTTGTGTGTATGAGTGTCTTATTTTTAAAGAAATAGCTTAAAAAATGTGTTTATGTTGTGAAGAAGCAAATAAAAAAAATAGTTTATGGTATAGTTTAGGGCTGCGACATCGATGTCGATGTTTTGGAAACATCGATGTTTTTGCTAAAACATCGATGTTTTTACCATCGATTCTTGAGGGTCGATGTTTTTCCAACATCGATGTTTTGGGTTCGATGTTTTTTCGATGTTGATGTTTTATAATCCAGCAAAAAAAGTTTGCTAAAAATGTGCGATGAGTAGACATATTAAGAAGTTTTCATCCTTAATCAGAAGTTTCAGTATTAATCTCATTGGAAAGCATTTTCCATGATTAATATCGGTGTTTGCTCTCGATGTTTCTAAAATATTTCTAATTTACTTTCGCCGTTTTATTTTAATTCAATTAATTTTTTATGTCAATGTTTTATATTACAGCAAAAAAAAAAAAAAAAAAAACCCCAAGATATGCGACCATCGTTAATCAGCCATTACACTATCATTCTCGTTAGAAGACGTTTTTGATAGTTACCATCGATGTTTTGAGGTCGATGTCTTTTAATGATCACTGTTTTTTTCTTTCGATGTCTGTTTTACCCTTCAGTAAAAAGCAAGAAAAATATGCAATAAAAAAGATTTATCTTCAACAGATGCAACGTCTATCGTATTGAAATAATGTTTTTTTTTTTTTTTTTTTTAACTATTAACGATGATTTACGGTAAACGATTTTTAAACAACGTTGTTTTTGTTTTACTTTTGAAATTTTTTTCGATAACGGTGTTTTACACTTCAGCAAAAAAAGTTTAATGAAAATATGCGATAATAAAAATAACACAGTTAATCAACATTTGCAGTATTGATATCATACAGTTGATGTTTTTCAGGAGACAAAATATTAATTTAATTGAGTGATAAAAAGCTGCGCAATGTATTGGGGAGTTACTTTTTTCTGTACATTTAAATGTTTAAGCAATTTATATAAAAAAAGATCGATGTTTTGAAACATCGATATTTGAAAACATCGATGTTTTTTGGTCGATGTATCAATACCATCGATGTCTTAATTTCGATACATCGATGTCTTGAAACATCGATGTTTTGCCTTCGATGTCGCACCCCTAAGTATAGTTACATAATTTTTATCCTTTAGGAGGGTTCTGCCCTTCTTCCTCCCCCCGCCCCAA
>JAXGGA010004858.1:0-83758 GCA_038373865.1 Uloborus plumipes
TTATCGGCCAACACAATAATAATGATAATAATTAAAGAAAAGGTAAAAAGAAGATTCAATACGATGCGGAAAGGTTTCTCGTTTGAGAAAAAAATAAATAAATAAATAAAATTAATTTATAAATAAGCATGTAAAGTAACAGATCACTATCTGCCTTTTAAAAATATACGAAAGTGAAAATATCTAAGGCAGGGATTCAAGTGAAACAGCACTGCAATCGCTTCGAATTGCAATCGCTACTGGAAATGAATTACATTATCATCAACTTAACTTGGCATGACGTCATTACGGGCGGAGCCAATAAGAGCTCACAAGCACTCGGCGATCTCCTCTTATTCGCCAAGTAGGCTGTGACGTTTTATCTAGCTCGTTTTTCATAGGCAAACGTCACGATGTTTTTATCAAGAAACGTTCTAATGTAATTCATTTCCAGTCGCGATTGTAATTTGCAATAGCCTGTTTCACTTGAATCCCTGCCTAAAACCAACTTCAAGTATTTCTAACTCAAAATTTAAGGTGGTCATTCACTGGGTCAGAGGTGGTCATTCACTGGGTCGGAGGTGGTCATTCACTGGGTCAGAGGTGGTCATTCACTGGGTCGGAGGTGGTCATTCACTGGGTCTTTGCGACATTTTTCCTTCGAACACCCCAAAAAGCCGGAAACGGTACCCTTCAAGTTCCATCATTTTTTTTACGCATTTACATAAATCAATAAAACTATTTAAACTATCACGAACAAAATATTACAGTATTTAAAATTACTACGATTTTTTAAAAATGAAATTTTGCTTAAGTGGTCATTCACTGGTCTGTCTACCCTATAATACATGATCATAATAGCTGTTTTATTATAAAACATCAACTGAACTGCAGACTGAGCTGTTCATGTTCCAAGTAGAGCTTTCTACTACTAATTTGCAATACAAAAATAGTAATGTCGTCTTTTCTTGTACTAGCAGTACAAAGCAATACAAAACAAGAAAACTTTTAATTAGTGAAATTAATTTAAGAATGACTCAGTAAGCTGAAAATGCATTTGTAATACTAAGAATATTAAAGTAAAAACAACCAAAATAAAAATAAACTTTAATTAATGAAATCAATTTAAGAATGCTACAGTAAGCTGAAAATATTGTGTAACGCTAAGAATTAAGAATATTAAAACATATGGAGAAAAGTATAAAACTCTACGCATTCATTATGCATTTAATCCAAAAACTTCAGTGTGTGCGCCAGCCGAAGCTTCGGCCATTAGTTGACCGAAGCTTCGGTATTCGGCGCTTCGGCCAAATGCCGCTTCGTTCCATCTCTATTTTAGACCAAAAATAGGCTACGTAATTGTAAAGTTGGAAAATTACATAATACAGAAATCGCATAAAAATGTGTCGTCTTCTTCGTCTGCTTTGGAATAAGGTTCGTTGGCCCATCCCTGGCAGCTCGAGCATTGTATTCAGCTTCCATCTCCAGATTTCGATTCAAGATACAGAGCGTTGCTGAAAATACGGCGACGACGTCTAACCTTGGCTAACTGATGATTTTTTTTTTTTCGTTTTTTATTTATTTATTTATTTATTTATTTATTTTTTTTTTTTTCAGGTTACGTCCATTTTCTTCCATTTTCGCAAATGATGTTTGTGGGGTTTTTTTTCAGGTTCAGAACAACATTTTAAAAATTTATATGCCTGTTTTGCATCTCCACTAGGTTGTCTTTTACGTCTCATTTGTTATGTTTTCGGAACATTCAAGAGACTTATTTTGGTAGCCCCTTTTTTTTTCAGCTTTTAAGTTCTTTCTCGTTCTTTTTTTTTTTTTCTCGTTCTTCTCCTTCCAACTCAAGTTTATATAGGATTCTTGTTATAAATGCTGTTTTCCCTCTTCTATTATCGTGTTTATTTTGAGATCTTGGTCCAATCACTCCTGGTGGAGGTAGAATTTCTTTGGGTGATATAGAAAATGGCAGTGAAGGGCGACAGTATAGTCCAAGTCAGTAGCGTACATAGACTAAGGTGCGCCCCCCAGCAAGATTTGTAAGTGCGCCCCCCATCCCCTATTAAAATGTAAAAAATATTTTCCCCGTGTAACCTTTAGTGCTATTTTTCTGGATCGGGCGCCCTCAAACCTCTTGCGCCCCCCCGCGCCGCGGGGGTTGCGGGGGCGCTATGTACGCCACTGGTCCAAGTGACTATACTGTCCTGTTGAAATGAACGGTTTGATAAGGCCTGAATTTGTGCTAGTGTTACCGTTGCACTAAGTGATTCATTCAATACTGTCTCTAGTGGTTGTGATGACAGCAAACTCTTAGATGCTATGACTGAATTTGAAGATCCTTCGGATCTGATCTCATTTTGTTGCAGATTTGTTATATGGGAAAATGCCTGTTTTCGTGAACCCATTCACAGCAGTTTCGACAAGAGCTGCTCGTTAAAATGCTGCATTGAACATATTTCCTACTTCGCAGATAGTAATTCCTTTATCAGGATGGCTGAACATTCACTTGCGAACCTCTAGCAGGCTTCGTGCTGCTTAAACACATTGAAAAACATTAATGGAAATGGTCGGGTAAAACGGGACACATCAAAATTGTATCCCGTTTTGGGCACCCTAAAAGTGTCCCGTTTTGCCCGACCATGATGCTTTTGACAACATAAAGGGCTGACCCCGGAGCCTCCACTCACTAGCAATATTTAAGTACATAAAATTGTTGCTAAAAGAACTTTAAACAAAATACAGTTCTAACCGGAATTGTTCCGAATTACGGAGAACCACAATTCTAGTTGTTCTGCAATCGAAAAAAGTAAAAAGCAAGTAAAAATCTCAATTGAAAACTTTGAAAAAATATTTCTTTGCGAAATACGTGGCTAGAGTTGAGATATTAACTGAGTATGCTGTCATGGCGGTCGGGAACCAGTTTAGCCTGTCTCCTGCGAGATAGTACCACCAGTCAAGCTCCAACGCCCACTATCCCGTTTTGCCCGCCTATCCCGTTTTGGGCAACTCTCCCCTACTGTCAGTGAAAAAAATATTTTTTGGTTTCGTTTTAGAGAATTGTGTTCAAGGAGGTTAAAGGGGAGGAGCTAAATCTCTGCTATCTAAAAGTGGCAACGAATTCTCACACGCCGCCAGAGGACGCTAGCTGAAACGCTCCCTACTTCCTACGGGATTCAATGTAAATGATACTGAATCTGTCCTCTCTTTAAATGCTGCTATGGGAAAGAAAAAAAAATTTTTTCAACTGGATTTTGATGTAAATCTTCGACTGACATTATGAATTAAGTATGATTTTCATCCCACGAAAATAGGAGCCGTATTTTTTGAGAAATAGGTTTAATCGACTGCTGTTGGCAAGAGTTTTTTTTAAAGCTAATTAATTCATTTATTTAAATTATTGATTAATTTATTTTTTAATTAAAATTATGGGCTGATTTGTTTTGAATAAAAATAATTCATTAATTAATATTTTTAATCCACATTAGTTCTTTTATTTCTATATTATTTTATTTATTTATTTATTTATTTTGTGTGCGTGTGAGTGTGCTTGGAATGTCTGGAAAAGAAAAAAAGCGATTCTGTTCTACGTATAATTAGTATTTTTAGAAAAATAATAATAAATAAAAAAATAATATTTACAATTTAAAAAAATAAACAAATATTTAAAAAAAAATAAATAATATTTTAAAAAATAAATAAAATAAAAAAGAGGGGTAAAAAAAAAAAAAGCACAAGAGGGTTGGGAAACATTTTGGGGAGGGGGGATTTGCGCCATTGAGCTTGGGGGGGATGGGCACTCCTGTCTCTAAGGCAGGGATTCAAGTGAAGCAGCACTGCGATCGCTTCGAATTGCAATCGCTATTGGAAGTGAATTACATTATCATCAAATTAACTTGGCATGACGTCACTACGGGTGGAGCCAGTAAGAGCTCACAAGCACTCAGCGATCTCCTCTTATTCGCCAAGTAGGCTGTGACGTTTTATCTGGCTCGTTTTTCATAGGCAAACGTCACGCTGACGCCACGATGTTTTTATCAAGAAACGTTCTAATGTAATTCATTTCCAGTAGCGATTGTAATTTGCGATGGCCTGTTTCACTTGAATCCCTGCCTAACCCCGTTTAAAATAGACAAAAATTAAGACTTAAAAATTCTTTCCAGAAATTTTTGTCTCTGAATTTTTCCTCTCTGTCCTTGCTTCAAATTTTTTTATCATTTTTTTTTCATTTAAGATCTGAAATTGACATTATGAATTAAATGTGTTTATTCCCAAGGAAGTGAGTGCCGTATTTTTTAAGTGATTTTTTAAATGGCGGTAGTCGTAAAAGCTTAAATTATGATACAAAATATAGTTGACGCTCGTTATAGTGACCACTCGTTATAAAGACTGTCCCAATATTACGACCGGTGGGAACCCCCCCCCCCCAACTTTATCCCAATATACTCTATGTTCTACCTCTTATAGCGACGACTCGTTATAAAGATCTTTTTTGTGGGACGGAGATGGTCGTTATATCGAGCGTCAACTGTAGTATAAATTTCGTCATTTCTATTTTACATGCAGTTTTTCTTATAAATGGCAGTGACCAGGACCGTCACTAAATCAAAAAAGTCAGGGAGTGTAAAAAATCGGCTGCCCCTAAAGTAGTTCAAACGTATTTTAGGCAGGGATTCAAGTGAAACAGCACTGCGATCGCTTCGAATTGCAATTGCCACTGGAAGTGAATTACATTATCATCAACTTAACTTGGCATGACGTCACTACGGGTGGAGCCAATAAGAGCTCACAAGCACTCAGCGATCCCCTCTTATTCGCCAAGTAGGCTGTGACGTTTTATCTAGCTAGTTTTTCATAGGCAAACTTCACGCTGACGTCACGATGTTTTTATCAAGAAACGTTCTAATGTAATTCATTTCCAGTCGCGATTGTAATTTGCGATTGCCTGTTTCACTTGAATCCCTGCCTTTAGTCATGATAAAATGATAACTTTCAGTGGCGTAGCACAGAATTTTTTAAATAAGAAATAATAGTTATAATTTAAAAATAAAAGAAAATAATAGGTTAAAAAAAAAGAAAATAATATATTAAAAAAAAAGAAAATAATATGTTTAAAAAATAATATTAAAATTAAAAAAAAATTAATAATATATAACAAATAATTATATACGTTGAAATAATAATAATAATAAACACACCATTTGGCTCACAGACCATAAGTTAGGCACAAATGGCTTAAAACTTATTCGATTTGAGCAAAAGAGAAGAAAAAAAATTCGAAAATTAAGCCAATTAATATATTTTTAATTGCAAAAATGATATAAATATAAAATTTCCTATTATTAGGTAAAAACTAAGAAAAATAATAATAATGAACTACTTTAGGGGCAGCCGATTTTTTACACTCCCTGACTTTTGTGATTTAGTGACGGTCCTGGTCACTGCCATTTATAAGAAAAACTGCATGTAAAATAGAAATGACGAAATTTATACTACAGTCGACGCTCGATATAACGACCATCTCCGTCCCCACAAAAAGATCTTTATAACGAGTCGTCGCTATAAGAGGTAGAACATAGAGTATATTGGGATAAAGTTGGGGGGGGGGGGTTCCCACCGGTCGTAATATTGGGACAGTCTTTATAACGAGTGGTCACTATAACGAGCGTCAACTATATTTTGTATCATAATTTAAGCTTTTACGACTACCGCCATTTAAAAAATCACTTAAAAAATACGGCACTCACTTCCGTGGGAATAAACACATTTAATTTATAATGTCAATTTCAAATCTTAAGTGAAAAAAAACATGATAAAAAAATTTGAAGCAAGGACACAGAGGAAAAATTCAGAGACAAAAATTTCTGGAAAGAATTTTTAAGTCTTAAAATATGATTTTTGTGTATTTTAAACGGGGTTAGAGACAGGGGTGCCTATCCCCCCCAAGCTCAATGGCGCAAATCCCCCCCTCCCCAAAATGTTTCCCAACCCTCTTGTGCTTTTTATTTTTTACCCCTCTTTTTTATTTTATTTATTTTTTAAAATATTATTTATTTTTTTTTAAATATTGTTTATTTTTTTAAATTGTAAATATTATTTTTTTATTTATTATTATTTTTCTAAAAATACTAATTATACGTAGAACAGAATCGCTTTTTTTTTTTTCCAGACATTCCAAGCACACTCACACGCACACAAAATAAATAAATAATTAATAAAATAATAAAGAAAAAAAAATAATGTGGATTAAAAATATTAATTAATGAATAATTTTTATTCAAAACAAATCAGCCCATAATTTTAATTAAAAATAAATTAATCAATAATTTAAATAAATAAATTAATTCATTAGCTTTAAAAAATCCCCCCCAAAAATTTTTATGGCGCAACATGCGCCATAATCCCCCCCCTGTGGGCACCCCTGGTTAGAGATACATTATATTAGTCTAGGTTTAAGCAAAAAAGATAAAAAAAATTCGAAAATTAAGCCAATGAATATATTTTTAATTGTAAAAATTATGTAAATATAAAATTTCCTATTATTAGGTAAAACGAAGAAAAATAATAATAATGAATAAATAAATTTTTCAATTACTGATTACAAATGGTAATTAAATAAAAATATGAACATGTAAAAAAGAAGGTAATATGAAAATATAGTCTATAATAATTATTTTGTCTACTAAATATTTTTAATTAATAAAAAAAAATAAGTACCGACATAATTAATTTTTTGCCACATGCATAATTTATCACAATTTAGAGAGCTTCAAAGTCATATTTAGTTCATAATGTCAATCGAAGATTTACACCAAAATCCAGTTGAAAAAAAAAAAAAAAAAAAACTCTTGCCAACAGCAGTCTTTAAAAAATGACTGATTCTGTCAGATTTGACAAGTTGGCAAGTGCATTCGATTAAACCTATTTCTCAAAAAATACGGCTGCTATTTTCGTGGGATGAAAATCATACTTAATTCATAATGTCAGTCGAAGATTTACATCAAAATCCAGTTGAAAAAAATTTTTTTTCTTTCCCATAGCAGCATTTAAAGAGAGGACAGATTCAGTATCATTTACATTGAATCCCGTAGGAAGTAGGGAGCGTTTCAGCTAGCGTCCTCTGGCGGGCGTGTGAGAATTCGTTGCCACTTTCAAACTAGCGCATCCGTAGAACATTTCTCTCCTTCTTTCTACTCCGTGATTGTGTTGATGAATTTAATGCAAAATTTTGAGGGTTGCAAATCTGTTATGTTAGTCACGTTGATCAAAATGTTCAGTAACCGTCAAAAATTAAAAGTAATACTAGCTGCGTAGCCCGGCGTTGCACGGGCTGTAATGTAGTGAAGGCAGTTTGAGAAAACTACTCGCCACCAAGCCGGCTCGCCTTTAAAGAAATGAGGAAAGTTTAAACAGTTTACTCGCCGTCACGGCGGCTCACCTTTACAGTAGCGAGGAAAGTTTCAATTCACTACTCGCCGCCAAGGCGGCTCGCCTTTCAAGTACCAAGGAAAAGTTTAATAAACTACTCCCCGCTAAGGCGGCTCGCTAAAAAGCTTTCCTGCATCAAAGAATCAATCGAATTATTTGCACATGCTTCCTCAAAAATAAAGACGATGTCAAGTAGCGCATACTTAGCACTCTCCCTAAATTACAAATAAAATTCCTTTCCAAAAACAATTATTTCCAAACCGCTTTCTTCCGGTAAAATTAATTGCAAAATTCTAAACGAAAAAGTTCTTTTAATATTTGGATCGAAGCCAGAAAAAGTCCCTTCTAAAAACAGCAATTGCAATTTTATTTAAAAACACATTTTCAAAATGGTACCTGAGAAAAAATATGTTATTAATAATTAGAATAAAAACAATTGTTAGAACTTTGTTATAACACGTATTCAAAATGACAATGAAAAAAATAACACTCTTTCATTTTAAAAAGTTCAACTTAATTAACGTTTTAATTCAAAATCGCAACGGAAAGAAATAAATATCTTGGAATTTTAAATAGTTCAATAATTTAATTAACGTTTTAATTCAAAATGGCAACGGTAAGAAAAAATGTCTTGGAAGTTTAATCATTAATTAGGCTTAATCGCTTTAAATTTGACTACTTATTAATTAAACATTCGCTTTAAATTTGACTACTTATGGATCGCAGCCAGAAAAAGTCCCTTCTAAAAACAGCAATTGCAATTTTATTTAAAAACACATTTTCAAAATGGTACCTGAGAAAAAATATGTCATTAATAATTAGAATAAAAACAATTGTTAGAACTTTGTTATAACACGTATTTAAAATGACAATGGAAAAAAATAACACTCTTTCATTTTAAAAAGTTCAATTTAATTAACGTTTTAATTTAGGGTCGAATTCAAGTGAAACACCATTGCAGTCGCTTCGAGGCGATCGCATATTGCAACCGCTACTGTAAGTCGAATTCAAGTGAATTCGTTTCACTTGAATCCAAATTTTGGAATTTGCGATTGCATTGGTGAGTTGCGATTGTCCGTGTTTCACTTGAATTGCTGCCTTAAAATCGCAACGGAAAGAAATAAATATCTTGGAATTTTAAATAGTTCAATAATTTAATTAACGTTTTAATTCAAAATGGCAACGGTAAGAAAAAATGTCTTGGAAGTTTAATCATTTATTAGGCTTAATCGCTTTAAATTTGACTACTTATTAATTGATATCTTCGCTAATTAAAATCGTATAATTATATCAATTGAAACTAATGAAGCCTGAAAAATTACCTATCTATCGGTACCTGGTTCGACTTTCAGGTCATTGGCGTTCAGGAGAAAGAAGCGTGACATAGAAAGATAGTTAGAAAGATAGAAAGAAAGATAGTTAGAAAGATACTCAGTTTTTAATATAAGTAGATTATTATTTTTTTATATTAACTTAAACAACTCATCCATGCAGAGAAGAATAACACCTTGTTTTTGGTATTGTGGCAAAAAATATGGCTAGCAAACAGAAAATAATATTAAAAATTTGTTCTAACTGTTATGTTAGTCACAATGGAATTACCCAATAGTTTAATAAATACAATTTTTTTTAAATAATCACGTTTTGGGAAAATGTTAGATTTTTTAATCTTTAGTAGCGACCTTTAAATTTTTCTCAAAAAATTAATTTAAGTTTCTCTTATTAGGTAGAACAAAATGGGAGGGTGACCCAAGAGAAAATAAACAAAAAATATTTTTGGGTCTTTTAAGCATCACCCTAAAATTCACGGAACCACAATGATATTGGTTCATGGTAACCGAATTTTATCTTTGTCAATTAATTGCTATCCGACACAATTCATTATTTTTAGTACAGGAAAATGCTATTTCAGACCTTATTTGGAAAATTATTCGTGATTTACCAAGGAACTACGCTAGTAATGTAATAACGAAAAAACTTAAATAGGTATTTATCATATATCAAGACATATTTTTGACAAAAAAGGGGCAAACTAAGACGTCATTTCGAAATTTTCCAGGTAAGTAATAGGAGATATTAATAATTCAAATTTAGTCAATTTTCAAGGCTTAACTCTATACGCAAATTCAAACCACTATGAAACTTCAGGGATGAAATAGCAGTTTAGAAAATGGACCTAGTGTTTCAGTTTTGGTTCTAGAGTTAAGCCTTGAAAATTGACTAAATTTGAAAAATTGATAACTTCTGTTCTAATTTACGGAGAGCAATGTGCCAAAACTTTCGTTTCAGAAAAAAAACCTTTTCAGTGATGTATAATGTTTGGGGGTGGGGGAAAGTCCCCCCCCCCCTCAGTTATGCCGGATACACCAAAAATGAGATTAATTAATTTAAATATAAAATAACAAATTCGAAATTTAGAATTCGCCCTTTGAAGTGCATTTCACGAGGATACGTTCGAATTTTTGTGCCACGTTTCAGGTCTGTTGGTGCTGAGGGAGCTTCTAGCCATCGGTTACAAACAGAGCCCCTTCATCTTCATATATATAGACTAGGAGTACCCGCACGGCGATGCCCATGCAATGAATGTAAAGGAAGTCAACTGAATAAATTCAAATTCACCCCAACCCTCTGAAGTAAAATTATTTTCTTTAATTTGAATACAAATACAAATGCGACGACCAGCAACAGGCTCGGGGCGCATTTGAGCTGGTCCTAGTCAAATTATAGACCCCAATGAAGAGCAATGGCCCTCTTAAAACTATCTACTCCCTTGCCGCCTTTTCCGGTAAACTATTCCAAGTTACCACTACTCTGTTAAAATAGTAATTTTTCCGAATTTCCAGGTTAGCCTGAGATTTAAACAGCTTATAACAATGACCCCTTGCTCTGCTTTCCGTGCAAAAAATTAAACCCCATATCTTTCGTTTTCATAAAAAAAAAATGTGCTCCACAACCTTTTAAATCTCACTAAAAGTCATATTCAAGAAGTTTAAATCAGTTCGCCAAATAAATCTAAAACACATTAAGTTAAGTAAGTAACAGAAGATATGAATTTTTCAAATTTAGTCAATTTTCGAGGCTTAAATCTATACGCAAATTTAAACCACTATGTAACTTCAGAGACGAAAGAGCAGTTTGTCTGAAAAATTGACCTAGTGTTTCAGTTTTGCGTATAAAATTAAGCCTTGAAAATTGACTAAATTTGATTAATATCTCCTGCTCCAATTAACGGAGAGAAACGTGCTAAAACTTTTCTTTTTCAGAAAAAAAAATGTTATGGGGTGAGGGAACGTTTTCTCCCACAATTATGCCGGATACACCAAACATGAGACTAATTAATTTAAAAACAACTAATTTGAAATTAGAATTCGGCCTTCGAAGTGCATTTCACGGGGATACATTCTAATTTTGTGCCAAGTTTCAGGTCTGTAGGTGCTGTGGGGTTTCTAGCCATCGGTTACAAACATACATATACGTACTCTTAGGTGTTAATCTGCATTCATTAGAAATCAACAAGAACGAAACTACCCAATAAATGTGAATGAAAAACGTAAACAAGGTTTCTGTTCCTCTTTGAGTAGGTGGTGATTTTTATAATTTAGGGGGTCATGAAAAAGAATATGGCAATGAAAATATTCCATCACCCACAGATTTTTAAAATATCCAAAATCGGAACTACTTTGATATACCCCCCCCCCTACGCCCTCCAAATCGGAAATTTGGCGATTTTTTTTTTCTCGCCAAGCAAAATACTTGTTTTTATTGTTGCCACAAAACTTAAAAAAAGAAAAAAAAAACTCGAAAAATTGTACAAAGTACAAGAAAATACTAAATTTGGCAACTGAAAAAACCCGAATTGGCAACACCAAAATAAGAAACAGCAACCTTAAAAAGTTCATAGGGAGTGCCAGATTTGGCGTGTAATTTTTTGGGGGAGGGGGTATATCAAAGTTAGGGACAGGTTTTGAAACTCTCTTCAAGAAAATAAAGTCGAAATTTAAGTCCTAAACGTGAAATTGTAAGCTATGTTTGATGAGGTAGGGGAGATAAATGTGGTTTGTGAAACTTTTTTGTAACTTTTCCGAAATTGAAGTCCTGAAAAGGAAAATGTAAGCCGTCTCTTATAACGTTAGGGTTCGAGTTCGGAACTTCACCCAGGAAAAGTTTTTGAAATTGAAACATTAAAACACAATTTTAGTGCATTTTGATAGCATCAGAGAAAGGGATGAGTTTAGGACTTTAGCTTTTAAAATTTTTGAGATTTAAATCCTGGAATCGCAATAGTAAGTCATTTTTGGTTGATAAGTGAAAGGATAAGGTCCACGATCTCCCTTTTTTCATATTTTCTAAAATTGCATTATAAACCATCTTTGAGAAAAGTTAGAATTTTTAAATTTTTAAAAATTGAAGTCCTAAAAACGCATTTCTTCATAATATTTTATATTTTTCTTTAATATGCAAGTTTCCCAAACACATAGTTACCAGCTTTTGCCGTTTTTGTAGCTAAAGAATCAATTCCTTCTAGGTCTGCATCATTATCTTTCACTTCATCATAGAAATTGCTCAATCAGAACTGCTTTTTATTTTGAAATCATCATTATTATAAGGGGGGCCACTTACACCATAGTGAGGGAGCCCACTTACCCTAACTGAGAAAAACCAAGGAGTAAGTGGGACCCCTCCCCGTAAACACTTATTAATAATACTTTGCATAAAAATTCTTATTACAATGTGTACTTCAGGTTAAACTCTGCAAAAAAACTTGAGGAACATAGAAAAAATTGTAAAAATTAACATTGAAACACTTCTTTGAAAAATGTTGCTCAAACTCGCAAAAGAAATTTTTTTTGAAAATTTTTTTGACATAAATTATATGATCCAAAAAAAAGTTCCATGAAACCCAAATATATGCAAAACCAATCAGTGTGATGAAATATAACATGATCAGTACAAAAAAGTACAAAAATCATATGCGCATTTCAGTTTTAAGGGGGGGGGGGGTGGCCCACTTACCCGAACCAACCCTATAGAAAATTGGAAATTTGTACTAACATTTTTTTTTCTACATTTACGCTCTTTAGTCGTCTGATGCTGTTGTAGATTTGGTTCAAAATATGCTTCTAAACAAATATTTTTTTTTATGAATGCAGAAAAATCTAACCATCGCTGAATATTAATTGATAGTACTTAAAACACTTAAACTCAAAAAACACCGAATTTGAACTAAAAACAGATGTAAATATGAAAATAGATTCTTTTCAGCAGCAATACCATAGCACAACTCATAATTCAGTATTAGACCAATTCGCTTAAGCAAACTAAAGCATTTCTAATATATGCGTTTATCTTAAAAATAAAAACTTTAAACCCACTTATCTCAAAACATGATTTTTTGAGTTGTGCTGCTTTTGCAGCCCATGCCCATGAGCACTATAAGATACACTTTAAAAAGAATTTTCAATTTACCTTCTTGATTCTGCTAGGTTTCCAGACGAAAATGGAAGCATCTATTAAATTGCAGGGATGCCAGCTTTTGCAGATGTGTGTTAGCCAAATTGACCTGTATGGAACAAGCTCGTCGACATTTTACTTTTTCCTCTCATTTAGTTCCACAGTAACCATGGGCCAGACAGTAATCATGATTACCTTTCCTTTTCTGCATTTCCCATGTCGTCTAGAAAAATTAACCTGCATTTAGATTTTATATGTGTTCTGACCCATATAGTCCACCTAACATGAGGTCAGCAATCAGGGTCAGTTTTTTTTAAATAGATAATTTAATATTAGTTCTCGTTCCCTGTAAAGCGATTTAACTCTCTCAACAAACCAAACACTTAAAGTAAACTTGTCTCATTTCCCAATGCAGTTTGTTTCTCGTCAATGAAATAGCTGTTGTGTTCTAGTTTCAAATTTTGATCTGAAGTATTTTAATAAACTCTTCCATCCCGCAATAACTTTGAATAATCTATGTCTTTCAAACGGAACTAGTTTCTGAGTCTTTCGGCAATAAATTTAAGAAACAAAAGTACAGTAACCTGCATTGATGCAGTAGTTATTCATAACTTTATTAAAACCAAGGCGAAAATGAGTTTCTTAAAAGTTCACAAGTTCGAAACTACTATTTCTAGTTATGTGAAATTTAGCGAATCGGTAAAGGCTTTTAATTTTGGAAAGGTTTTGGACTTTTCTTTGACAAGCTTTCACACGCATGTTAAAACTCGTTGGCTGGAATTAAAATCTAGTTGTAGCCAAAACTTCCATCTGAAGTTTAAGAAAAAGTGAAATTATCCCAAGAGAATTTAATTTCATTATCATATACATATATCAGAAATAAGGAGAGTTGGCATGCTGTTACTCTCAACATTTCACTTATAATTTATTATTATCTATTATTAAAACTTAAATTGCTTGCTACTTGATCTGATTAGATTAGTATCAATTAATAATTTGCAGACAAGTACGAAAAAGCCTAACTAGAGTATCCAGAAACCAGTTTCGACCTTGTTACGTACTCATTAGTCTAGAATAGCCATAAAGGATTTACAGCACCTTATAGCTCCGGCCATGGGGTGGTTAATTTGTAGCTTTAATTAGACTTATTTTAATTAAAAAATTTTTTGTTTTTTAAAGATTTTACTACATAAAATTTGATAGCAATAATAACTTTAGTAAAGGCTTAAGCAATGCAAATTTGCAATGTTGCGAAAAGCTTTAAATGTTTGGAGCCGCTAAAACACATCTAGCAGGTTGTCTACTTGTTTCATGCCAAAGCTATTACAAAAGAGTTTTTTGTCTATCTTTCAGATAAATTATCCGAAATTTAAAATTACCAACAGTTTTTTTTTCTTTCATTTTATGGTTAGCGGCAAAAGCTGAGTAGCATTTTTTCCTACTTGGATCCATCGGTGCATCCTTTTCTAATCCGTTCCTTGTGCGACGTCTCGAGGGACTAAGCGTTTTGTCAGACGATGAAGTCTCTAAATTGTTCTAAACACCTGGCGTAGTTCTGTTATGCATAAAATGTGTTTGTCATTTGTCTAAAAAACAATAAATTGATGAGTATTTTCTTAATATCAATATTAATATGTTTAACAATACAATGGATGATCACCTTCAGTAAAGCTCGATTCGTCACAAAATTACAGCTAACAACATTTTTGCAGCATTTTCACGTTCAAAAACATTTAACATTCAAATTTAACATTCAAAAACAAGCATTACATCGACGTCAGGCCCGTCATTTTATTTTTTTTCCCTGGCGAGTCAAAAGGTGTAAACACAATGCAAAACCACGCCCACTTTTTGTAAATCCATTGATTTCTCAAAGTCTGACCTCTCGAAGAATGTGATTTGTGTACAAAAATAGTGGCTGAAATCAGTTGAAGTTTGCCTGTTTGCATGGCAAGTTAAGTATCATGAGGACTACCGATGTCAGTATAATATCTAAAAATCAATGTGTTATATGTGTACAATATTTGAATTTCGGAGGAATTACCCCAACGTGGAACATTTAGCACTTTCGAAAATTTTCTCCAAACTAATTAAAATAAACCGCTTATCAGCTTGTCAAACGTTGCCAAATGCAATAATGCTGTAGTTTAAAATTTGATGTTTAATTTTTAAACAAAACAAACCATTAAACAAGAGTGAAAATTTCAGCAATTTAAAAGAAATCTCCGAAATAATTGGAATAAGTAATTAAAATACATGTAAAAAAAGGCACAGTAACTACCGTATTACACCGCATCAGCCGGCATGCCGGGAAAAAAGAGGTTGACCAGCATGCCGGAAAATTCGAATTTTCCGGCATGCCGGATATTTCGAGGTTCATTTTCTCACAAAATTCTCAGTTCAGTTTCAATCAAAAAGCAAACCACTTTGAGGAGAAAGAAATAAATCTCGAAAGTACTCTTTTTCGAAACCAAACAAATAATAAAATTAATATTTGTTTGCAATTAATGATGGTCATTAGTTACGGATCTAGTTATATGCCAATTAACTAATGGATTCAAAAGCAATCATTGTCACAGCGATTCGTTCATAATTTGTTTTAACAAATTATTTTTAGTTCCTTTTAGAGAGGTAAGTTGATTTTTTATTTATTGAATATCTGTAGTAAATTCTTTGTGCAACTGAAATATTTAAATTTTAGGGCTACAAATGTTTGTTTAGTTTTAATTTAATTTTTATAAAATAATTCATTGAGATTTTTATTGTCATCATAACAGAAATGGTATTGTTTATTAATATTTGCAAAATTAAACTGTTTATAAGATGATATATATAAAAATATATAAAAACATATGTTTTTTAGGTTGAACATATATTTATTATTATAGCATTAAATCAATTTTTTTTTCTAACCTCGGTTTTTCCGGCATGCCGGAAAGGACCTGTCAAGGGTTACTGAAAATCTAGTGACCCTTGAATTTTGCGGCATGCCGGCTAATGCGGTAATATGAAAAGCTCCATTAAAACGTAAAATTAAAATGTGTGGATCAAAAAAGGCAGCAACTGATTAAGCAATTTAAATTTTTCTTTGCCTACTTGGCATGTTCCGTGTTTTGATACTCTGAAACTTTTATTCGGGTCTATCTGGGAGAAATTTCGAACACCTTTTTTTTCTTTCCCAAGTTTTCAAAAAGATCTGAATAAAAGGGGAAAAACTGAACAAAAGAGTAGTTCTAGTAATAAATTGTGATGATTGTTTAACCAAATAAAAGAAAAAAAAATAGAATCACCAAATTTCATCAAAAAGATGTGAAATGAATTATGCAGTTCCGTGAAATATTGAGAAAAGAAAAGATGATAAGAATGCATAAACTCATTTCATATTCACACAAAGATTCCAGAATAATTCAAACAGCAAAATTTTAATGAAATTTTTCTCAAATTTGGCTTGAGAAAAGAGGTATTGTGTTTCTCCCGAAAGGGGGAGGTGACTGGGGATGGGCAGTGAAAGTGTCTCTTGTCCTTTAAGATCATGTGCAATATAAACGCACGAGAGTCTGTCAAATTATTACAGATTATATTATAGTTCATAGATTTTTTTGTTTTAGTATTTATATATCCCTTTTCTCCTTCGAATATTTACAGTGAACTCTCACTTATACGCCGCCTCATTTATGCGCTTTTTTCACTTATACGACGATTTTAAATGGTTCCAGCACATTCCATAGCAAAATAATGATAGTATCATTCATTTATGCGTCGCTCTAAAGATAAATATTTCACTTATAAGCCGAATTTTCCCTAAAATGTAAAAAATGTAATTTATTTTCCTTAAAAATAAACATTTTTCTTCACTTTCCTCTTTAATCTTTCGCCTTTATTGCTCACGGAAGGCATTTTTTCCACATGAACTAGAGTTCGGAGAGGGACATTTATCTATTATGCATTGTTTTAAAAGGAACAGTTTGTAATTAGATATGCTACAATTTTTGTTTTCTCTTTACCATTGTAGTTTCGCTACAGTAATTGCCAAACCGTGGTAATATGTCCCGTTTCTATAGAAATATTCTTATTCATTCTCTCATTAGAAACTATGTTGTGCGTTTTAGTCCATTAAATAAGCTTGTTCACTTATACGTCTCTTTCACTTATGCGTCTTTTTCTGTTGGTTTCTTGGGCCGGCGTATAAGTGAGAGTTCACTATATTTCAGATTTTTATCTACTCACTCATATCCGTCTTTGTTCGCGCATCTACTCCATATTTTCTGCACTCAACATCGTCTCGTTTTACAGAATTCAGGACAGGTCAACTAAATGACATCCGACATTTTTTTTAAAGGGAGAAACTTACATTAACAATCATGGAGAAATGCAAGGGTCTGATGTAGTTTCTGTATGTGCTGAAATGGGTGAATTGATATTTTTGTGTTGCAATAATAATAATAATAATAATAATAATAATAATAATAAATTGTTTTAAAAAACTAAAATAATCCTGCTATTTGCAATTGATTAATCTTAATTTATTCAACGATAGTTTTTGCCTTAGTAACAGAATAGTCCTCTTGCCACTCACATTGATAGAATAATCATTTGAAGGGTTTGGAGAAGGAAGTAGCTATGTTACATTTAAAAAAATAAACCTCTGGACAATGATATACAATGGATACAGGTAAGCAAATAAAACTTGGTCCATCAAAAAGTAGAGGTCAATAGTCCAACTTCAAGCATTCACTTAGCGACAAAACCAGAAAAGATAAAAGCTGCAACAACTGCAGCAATAAAACTTTGAGCTTTAATTATTCGCAATTTCTGTTTTATCACATAACCCCTTCATCTCCAAAGCCCTTCAATTGGTACGGGAGATAGGAAGCCTTGAAACATGGGAATTTCCTTCATGGGAAGCCCTTCATTTATTACTTGTAAGCATTTGCTTTGAGTACAGGTAGGGCTGCAGCAAAGAGGGTGGCTGGGGCTCAGCCCCCCCCCCCTCTCCCCGAATCTTTGGTTTTTATACATATTGTCAAGCCTAAGACACTATATGCAAGTATTGACCTCTCCCGACCGCCCCTGCTGGAAGGTAAATTTTGGCTGTGCTAGCGAGTAAGTTTGTTTTCTTATAGATATCATTCTTTTTCTGTCTGTTTGATAAAATAATATCTAAATTGTCAGTTGGAAAGAAATATGCCAGAAAAATCCTATACCTTTCATGAAGTCGGTTCAAAATTTTAACCAGACAAAATGGCTTACTCTGCATGTCTTAAATCTAATAGTACGTGTCTCAACCCCGAAGAGAGAGTCGGTTCGGAGGTGATAGGGTAACAAACAGAAGAGTATGAATTTTAACCTTAACTTGATAATTCTAGATGCTTTAATTTTGAAAGTCAAGGTTCAGAGTGTCACTTTTAGAAGGGCCTCAAGATAAATTTCATGACTTTCAAATGCTATAGATTCTTTTGTACAGCAGAAAAAAAGACTTGCATACTGTCTAATATTTTTTCGCGAGACCTCCGTCGAATCTGCTCACGCGCGAAGTCTCTTCTGACTCTCTCGAAATAGGGGGGGGGGGGGGGGGGAATGCAACGAGGAAGTAGCAAGCGAACGAAAAGTGAAGGCATCGAGAAGTGCGCATCCTAAACCTGTCTCCCCTTTTTGAAATGGAAGCCTTCGTGACTGCCAGGTGGACAATACGCAAACAGTCAGTATTAATGCTTTTACCAGTACGTGCTCAGTAAGAAAAAGTCTTGGGATTACGACATATTCAATCAGAAAATTTGGACTCCTTTTTGCAGCTATAATTAATATCGCTGTGATGTACTAATCCTGTGCTGATGTTTGTTGGGGAAGCTAAGTTTTTGAATTTTGCTTCAAGTTAACACACATTTCCCATTTGAAAGAAAGAGAGAAATAGAGGGGTGGAGAATCTTCTTATTGCAAAATGATGAACATAAATCAACGTGGACTCACACGGCGCATTAACATAGGAAAAGCAATGAACCAGCTAGAATATAGATAAAGGAGTGCTATCATTTACTTAACCGCTTTCCACGTATTAAGGTGTAGGTCGAAATTTCTACCTGCAGTGATCCAGTTTCTCCCCTGACCCTGGTGTTTTTGTTTATGGTGGATATTTACGGCTCATATATTATGGATATATGCACAAAGTTTTTTGCGTAAACAACCCCACACCGGTTTGTGATTTCGCAACCAATAAAATTTCGTCCATTACCCTTTAAAATCACTGCTATTTAATGAAATATATGAGCGTCACGTACGGGACAAGATGGCGGCTGTTTAGTGGAATGGCCCTTTTAGTTTTTGTTCACTTGTTACTTCATTGCCGTATGTTACTTTGCATTTCTTCCCAATTTTGAGAACGTCGGAATAGACCTGACGCATGCGCAAATTCGAGGAAGGTCTCCCGAAAAAATATCAAACAGTATTTGAAATTGTTCGATAATATTTCTGTTATTTGTAAAACTCATTCATATTTGTAATCGAGGACATAATTAGGTTTTTGTGTTTGGTATAACCGAAAATTAATTTTTGGAGGGAAGGCTAGAGGCCTTGCAATTTATTGGATGTTTATACATATTTTGCGCTTGAAAATAAAGTGATTAAAAATTAAAAAAAGAAAAAAAAAATGAGGTAGGAGTGGAAAAAAAAGCAAAACAAATTCTGGTATTTTCTCAGGGACGTCATTTCAAGTTTTTCCAGGGGAGGGGGGCAAAGGGTGAAAACACAATGCAATTTCATCGGAAAACAGCAAAAACCACGCCCACTTATATGTAAATACATTGATTTCTCAAAGCCAGGGGGGGGGGCAATTGACCCCTTCTGCCCCTCCTAAATGACGGGCCTGTATTTTCTACTTTTTCGTCAAGTAAGCATCTTTTTTTGTGCAATAAATACAATTTGAAAATAATCTCTCAGCAATTCCATATTGTGAGTCACTCTGGAATGCCAAAATGTTTCGAATATTGAAAAATAATATGAACATACTTCTCACATTTAATAGGAAGTCCTAAACATTGAAATACCAAATTAAGATTTAAGTTTAACGAAGGTTATTTGAATATAAATAATTAAACATGATTTTTCGGAACTAACTCCTTTCCGTAAATAAACGAGTCGAATAAAACAAAATTTCCGAAAAAGAAAATATTTTCCCCGCTCATGAATGCTTTCAAAATTTAATAAATGCTCATCAATCAGTAGATTTGCGAGGGATTAAAGCCAAAACCAACGAAATATTCATCCAATTAATCAATTTGACATTCATTTCCTATAAACGGAGAAAACATACCCAAAAAGTACGAAGTAAATTATATTTGCAGCGAAAATGACGCTTTTGCTTCCCGAGGAATACTTCATCTCTCCTCCACTTTTCCATCTTCTTTTTTTTTTTTTTTTTCTTGTTTATTTTTTCTTCCGCAAGCGACTTGTCACGACGGTACACGCATGCGCACTAAGTCCGTGATTCGAGCCATTGCTTTCAAAATGGTTTGTGATTGCCGGTTCGAAAAGTCGTCCCGTCAGCGAGCTCTCTGCGGAAAAACTGTTTTGGAACGCTTGTTTTCTTGGAATACTTTTTTTTTGCTGGGAAAAGGTAAGAATTATATCTCAGAAAATTATGTTGAGAAATAACTGATTTTTTTTTTTAAACAGATGTTGCGAAGTGGAATTCTTTTCAGGCAAAATATTTTCCTCATCTGTTGCTTCAAAATATTGACATAAGGTTCTCGTGTTTGGTTATTTTGTTTAATTTGATGTTTACAAACAGAACATCATTCATTATGAAGAGAAGTGAAAAGTATTTAAATATAATTAGTGAGGATTTTTTTATTTTAAGTACGCAAATTGAAGACATTTTCCACTAAAAACTTTTTTAAACAATTTGAGAACCTTCAGTTTCTTAGTAGGTTCTTAGTCAGTTTCTAAGGTTCTTAGTAGAAACAAACAAAGTGTTTTCATCAAGTTTTTCGATATTTCTTGTTCTTTGTCTTATTTAAACATTTTTTACTTCATGTGCATTACAGTCATATATTTGTAAAAATGATAAAATATTTTAACTGGGCAGTTTATTTTTTTTTTTTTTTTTTTGCAATATTTGAAACCCAAATAAACTTTTAATCAACTGGAGCAATTTTTATAGAACTTAATAACAAGAATAAAATAGCCATTAATTAGAACATGCTTTTATGAATAAGTTAATTAGATCATTGCTGAAGAAAATTTTTCCAACAGTCACATTCCCCTACAAACACACTTTTTAAAAGAAAAAATACAATTTACATATGAAAATACTATCTACGCGGTACATAATATTTTCATATAAACTAATGAATACATAACCTAATGAATATCATAATTAAATCTTTAAAGTGTACGAAAAATTTATGTTTAAAAGTTTAAGACACAATTGGTTTACTTTTATTATTATTTCCATCTTTTTCATTTATTGTTAGCTTGCACCGCTAATTTGTCTGTCATCAAAAAGTATTTTACATGCTGGAATTTTTTTCTCACGGAAAACAGTACGACTAATTAAATGGGTAGGAATATTTCTGTCACTCTTATAGTAGTTAACGGAAGTAAATTTAGAAGATAAATTAAAAGTATAAATGCAGAAGTCCTCTTCCGGATCATTATAATCTATGCTGCGCCGCACAAAAATTTCTTCACAAAGACCAACAAATCAAATTGTATGTATTTTAACTTTTTCAATGTTTTTGATTTTCTTGTGGTTCATGGCAGCTTTTACAGAATATGCTTTCACTGCTATAAGGCCTCTTTTATGGTTTTTTTTTTTTTTTTTTGACTAAGCAAACATCAATTTGTTTAAATCACCAATAAATTAAGATGCATCAACTTTGCCAGGTGGCAAACATTTATTAGTTAAACTGCAGTAATATTCCTGAAATTAAGTTTTACTTTTTCTTGTTTTTCTATACGAGTATTTAGATGACATAATTTTTTAATGATACTACGACCACCAACGTTTAAAATCAAGAATCATAATGTTGTTTGCTACAGTGAATCTTTAAAATGTGATGTTTAAATTGACGATTCTGTCAGTGTGTTGAGGAATGTATATTAGGGTGGTTCATAGGGATGCAGCGATAAGCAAATTGGCCTATTACCGATTAATCGGCTGTTGATAATCGGCCGATTAATGATTAGGATGATTGTTTTTAATACTAACAATTTCACCATCACTGTTTTTTCTCTCTTATACAATTACGAGTTTAAAAATGTAAGTAATTTATTTCTGAGAGAAGATTTTTTTTCCATTTTCCTAATTTTCACAAAATAATTTCAATATTTTATCAAATTTCTTAGAACCCATTTTCATGTTATTGTCAATAATGTTACATTCACTCATTGTTAATTATTTTAATTGGACATAAAAATTCAAACAAAAGGGGGAGGGTCTGCGATGAGCACGCCAATTTAGGAATACTTTCAATTAAAATTTTTTAATAATTAGTAGCAATGTGTTTCAAGACTTTTATTCTTTGCGAAAATTAGAGGTTATCTAAAAGCACTGTGCTAAGGAGAAAACTATTGCCACATGAAAAATGTTGACACATTGTATATGTGTATATTTATTCAAAGTAGGAAAATTAATTTAATAAAATACTTATTAGGGGTGCGACATCGATGACAAAACATCGATGTTTACTAAACATCGATGTTAGAAATTACAACATCGATGGTATTGATACATCGACCAAAAAACATCGATGTTCTCAAACATCGATGTTTTAAAACATCGATCTTTTTACAAATATATAACGTTCATTTTTGAATATACTACCCTACAGAGTAACACACATGAAAATCTCTAACGAATGTTTTCAACAAGGTCAGAGAATTCTTTTGGCATTGGGTCAATGCTGCGTCAAATAAAACTATTATTTCATAATTATCAAGGTAATTAATTAATTTAAGCAATACAAAATAATAAGTACTCGACGAATATGTTGAAAATACTGAATTTTGATTCATAAAAACAAATTAATAAGCATAAGTTCGCAACATATATTGATTTGACCCTTGAATAGTACAAAAACTGAGAATAAAACATGCAAAGATTAATACAAACTAGTCATAGGAAAAGGAAATAGTTTCTATTTGAATAACACTGAAAATTAATCTACCTCGAAAATGAATCCAAGAAAAATGTATCATTGCACTTACCTTCAGTTGAATGATGAGAAAGAATTATTTTAAATGTATGAAACACAAATTTCTACTTTCAAATATGGGACATTTATTATAAGAAGCTTGAAATGTGTATTGTACTTTTACTGTTACATAGATAAACACAAATTAAAAGGAAAAAAAGGAACGACTTAGTAGGGGGATGTAGATAAGTATTATAACCCCCAATATTTGGGTTTGACAGTTTGGAGGAAAAGAAGTTTGTTTAATTTGTCACCCTGAAGCGCATTTCTCTTTTCGCTGACTATCCCACCAGTCAGGGAAAAAACTCTTTCCGATGGGACAGAAGTTGCCATCACTGCCAAATACTTAAGCGCAACTTTTACAAGTACTGAGTTTTTGAAGTTATAATTTTCACCGTAGTACTGTATAGGGTTTTCCTTCAGTTTAAGAACTGGAGCCTTGAAATACACTGCAAGTTCTGGCACCAGACTACCTGTGTCGAGTTGTTCCAATAATTTCGACCTCTTCCTAACACTCCAGTTGTCTTCTACCATCTTGTGGTGATCTTCCCAAAAATCATCCTCTGCACAGAAAAATGAATCTTAAAAAATATGTGAAATCAAATGAACTTTTTCGAGTAAAACTACAAATAAATTTAATTACCCAACGAGCAGAATGGAGCTGGCGACACTTGTTCGTCGTCTGATTCCGACGATTCTATCTCATCCTTAATTTCATTGTTCAGTTTTTTAATCCACTGGTCCAGTACTGTCTTGTCTTCAAAGTGAAGATTTTTGAAACGCGGATCGAGCAATGATGACATAGCAAAAAAACGATTACTTTCAATGTCACCAAATCTTATCTGAAATTGTTTCAAAATATTTACTTTAAGTTGTTCAGCAAGCTCTGAAAAGCATGACACGTCCTTGATTTTTTTCTCCATCATCTTAACAATTGGTATAACACAACTCGCAGTTACAAATTTTTCTCCAGATGCTTGCCTTGTAGCAAATTCTATACTTTTGTACAATGAGCAAAATTCCATCAAAAACTCTACTTCTGAAGCTGAAGGCATTGGCGGCGCTGATTTACTGAAATTAACGATGCTCGCCACATCCTCTCTCAACTTAAGAAATCTTTCTATCATGTAATAAGTTGAATTCCACCTGGTTGATACACATTGAATTAAAGTGTATTCAGTTTTCTTCTTAAGTTCATCACTACCTACCACGCTGTGCTTGAACCATCTGACAATGCTTTTAACTTTATCGATAATTTCAACTACATCTGGCAAGGACTCATACGATTTTTGCGCCATTAAATTTAGTAAATGAGCAAAACACTGGCCATGCTTTTGTTTCCCGTATGCTTTTTCCACTGCGCGTACAATATTTTTCCCTCCATCAGTTATAACAGCAGTAATTTTTTCTTTTGTTATACCCCATTCGGAGCATGTTTTTACTAGATGATCAGCCAAATTTTGTGCGGTGTGACTTTCATGTAATTCATAAACGCCTAAGATAACAGATGCAAGCTCCCAAGTTTCAATAAAATGCACTGTTACACAAAAAAAGCTTCTCGTTTGGTGCGTTTCAGTCCAAATATCAGTGGTGAGACACGCATTTGCTACATTTCCTAGTCTCTCTTTTACAATATGAGCCACTGTTTCATATTTCTGATCAATCAATGCATCAATTGTTCTCCGTGATGGTACCGTATACAAGGGCACAGTTACTTTCAACAAATTTTTAAAGCCCTCATCTTCAACTATTGAGATTGGTTGAGAATCCCTACAAATCATATATAATATAGCTTGTGACACTTTGCTATGCATACCACCACCATCTTTAAAAGATGTTAGTTTAGAGAAACTTTCTTTCAAAGTTTTTTGATGGAACCTTGCAGCTGAAGCATCGCATTTATTCACAGCAGCAGAATTTTCACTAACGGGTTCAAGTTCACGCAGCTCTTCCTCTTCTGCTAAAGTTACAGCGGATGAAGAACATGGAATGGGTTCAAAGTCTGGATTGTGTGATTTTCCTTTTACTTTAGACTTATCTGAGGATTGAAAATATTTTTCATGAATATCTCCATGCTTTGATTTCAGGTGCCCAATCAAGTTTGTGGTATTTCCAGATGATTTCAGGGATTTCAAGCAAATATTGCATTTTGCTAATGTAGAAGAAGTTTTGGAGAAATATTTTCAAATGAGACTTTTAGGCGGCATAGCTGAACTAGAGACGTTTCGTCCCTTTAATAAAATTCTTATTTCACAGAATAATTTTCAAGAGAAAAAAAAGCACTGAATTTCACATCATCACAATAAAAGAAGCACTAAAAACCTTTATCTGTTAGTGTCAGCACTAGGACTCTCTAACTAAAAACGAACAAAACCGCATTTTGCAAATCAACTGCAAAAAACAAACAAAACAGATCCGAGAAGGTTTTCCTGTCGCCGTTAATGTTTATGAAGTGTCAAAAAAAAAATCCCTCTGTTTATTTTAAATGCATTATTTATTCGGTTAAAGAGGTATAGTTTTGAGAAATTCCAGCCACATCGGCAGCTGCAGATTTACTTTTCTTTCCTTTTTTATGCTATTTTCCAGACACTGAGGATTGAGCTTAATTCGCACGTTAGATCACAGGGGCTCAGCTGTAGCACTTCTCAAATGTAGACGAATTTTTTCATGTTTTATGGGAATTCAGAATATTTACGTGTGAAAATGACATTCAATAAATGATAACTAAAGGACTCCTGCATTTTTTTTTTTTTTTTTGGTCAGACATTTCCGGGTGGATATCGTATGTATTAGGGTTGCGACATTGGTGATGATGTTTTCGAAATTGAATGTTTTTGGGTCTATTTTTTAATGTCAATGGTTTTTTCATTTTGAAGATGATGTCACTTCTCTGCGAGAATTGTTTTCATTTTTAATTAAAAATGAAAAAAACATCGACATCGGAAAAAACATCGAACCCAAAACATCGATGTTTGAAAAACATCGACACTAAAGCATCGATGTTAAAAACATCGATGTTTTAACAAAAACATCGATGTTTCCAAAACATCGACATCGATGTCGCAGCCCTAATACTTATATCAACTGTGAGGATTATTATTATTGTCAATAAAATTATTTATCATCGTTTCTTAGTGAAGGTACACTTTAAAGAATAATATTTTAAAAATATTTTTTCGACCGATTAATCGGCCCGATTTTGCCAATTATTAATAATAGGCAAAGTGGCCGATTATGGCAGATTAATCGGTACTGCCGATTAATCGGTGCATCCCTAGTGGTTCATAAACTTATAGTAAAAAAAGTGCCCCAGGACTCCTTCTGATTTTTGTTACCTTTATCCATCCTAAAATACTGTAAAAATTTTAACCACTTTTTCATTTCGAAAGATGATGCTCAAATAGTTGTCTAGATGTTGTCAATTTCGAGTGTTTTTACGCTGCATCGCAAAAACACGCTTCAATCAAATATTTCTGAGACAATTCTTGTTGATTTTTATGCACAACGATCCGCTTAATCCTAATTTGACTATTGTTTTCCCCTCATCACTTCGCACTTTTTTAACTATCACCAGCCTTTTTTTTTCAGTTTTTGACAGCTTCATAGCCATTATTTTTAGTTGGAGGGGGGGGGGAGAATATTATATCAACCTTTAACATTCTTCTATGGAGACAAAGAGGTGAAAAGTTTAAAATTCTGAACTTCCAGCAAGTTGGGTGGGTGACTCAATCTCCCCCTCCGTCTAAAATAGCTATAAAAGCTGTCAATAACTCATTTTTTTCCGAACTGTTTTCACCTATTTTTATGTAAACCAGAGTATCGGACTCACTCCTTTGAGCCGCTTGTCTCAAAAAATTTACAAAAAATCTTAGACACATCGGCATGTTGGAAACCAGTCGCACCGCTCATCTTCAGGGTAGAAACTTCCAATATTACTTATAGTTGTTAGTTAGGACCTTCAGATATAAATAAAATTAAAACAGAAGTTAAGTATGCTTATAACACAAGCGTTAAATGATACAAAAACCACTGGTAAATTTCTTACATTTACTTACAAAAAGTTTTTGAGTGCACGTGCACAAGAAAATGTTAGCGGAACATTACATATACCCAATCCACCACTCTAACACTGCCGAAAAAACAAAAAAAAAAAAAAAAAAAACACCTATCCAGTTAAGGTTTAGTCTTTGAACTCTCATTCTATTTGATATTTGAATTTGTCTGTTTTATACGTGACTATAATATTAGCTCTAAATATCTAAATTTAAAAAATGATTTTTTTTCAAAAATGACTTTTTTGGGTGCAGCTGTATACTGCCGTGTTAAGCACAAAAGTCGTGTCTGCACTTTTTAACACAATCGAGTTATCGCCACCAGGTGGCTCTTATTTTACCTAAGTACAAAATTATATGGTCATTTGGGAGCGGGAAATATTTTTGAAAAATTTCTGAAAAAGTTTCATCTGAATCAAATACATGGTGGCCCAAAACTTTAAAGAGTTTTAGCTCAGTTTGAGCTCGACTGCAGATACCACTTTTGCGCTTAGCAAGGCAGTATGACTTCATAAGCTTTAAACAGCTAAGGTCACATGCGTGCTTTCCTGCAAGCTAGTTTTTCTTTATTTATTTGTGGAATTACTGTTGTTACCAAAAGAAAAAGCAAAAAAGAATAAAAGAAAGCTTTCACTCAGTTAAGAAATTCCTAAAACTGGTTTATATTTCAGAGATTATCTAAAGTACTTCTGTTAAGAAACCCATATTATGTCTTTATCACTATCCTGAAATAGTACTGCAGAAAACAGTAAAAAATGTAGGATATGAGTACAGTGGATACCGGTTAATTGAATCTGTCGCTTTAATGAATCAAATCATCAACAACGGAACAATATTCTGTACCTAGCTTTATTTTTACAAATAATCTAAGTTTCTGTTTCCAAATATAAACACTTCATGTTTTTATTTCCTACTTCTATGCGATTAGTTAAATTGTATTGGGTGAACTTACCATGGGGCAACTTATAGGCTACGTACTGTTAAAAAAATAAATAAATTTAAAAAAAAAAAAGCCTACGCCCCTTCTGTACTGCTCTTCTGGCAAGTTGACATAGACATCTCGTTTTCGGATAATAGGGAAGGGTAACTGAAGTTGAATTCAGTTGGGCTAATTTTTCAAAACGACTACGAAAGTTACCCAACTCAAATCCGCTACAATTACCCTTTCCTATTACCCGAAAAAGAAGGAAACATTGTCAGTGTCGGAGGTCAACTTAACTGAGCAGCACTATACACTATTTGAGAAATTCGTTTTATCCGGTTGAATTTCCCCATGAATGTAACGTAAACTTCGCATTTTTTTTTTGGAAATCGTAGTATGACTGTGATAGGTTGAGCTGTGATCTTGACAATGTTTATCACTGTTTAGGGGTAATAGGTAAGGGTAATGTGAGCTAAATTCAGTTGGGTTACTTTCTTAGTAGTTTCGCAAAAGTATTCCTACTCAAATCCACTCCAATGTTAAGTCTTTTTCATTAAATTTCCCCTAAAGAGGTTAACATGTCAAGGTCATAGTTTAACTCGTCACAGCCTTACTATATTGGGTCCATCCTCAGAAAGCACTCGTTTTAGAAAACATTATCAAAATACACTGCTCGACATTGAAAATGCAACATCAAGAAGGAGTGGTCAGAAATTGATGAAATTTGGTAAGAAGACAGAGACAGCATGGAACAATAAGTGATATTTATTTCAAAATAAATAAGCAAAATTTAGAGCGAGGACGGCGTCGGCTCAGTAAGAAGTAGGACCACCGCGGACAGCGATGCACGAAGAAACACGTCTAGGCATGGAGTCAATAAGCCTGCGGATGGTGTCCTGAGGGATGGCACTCCATTCCTTTTCAACCATTTGCCACAGTTCGTCCTCTGAACGAGGCAGTGACAGGTTCTGCAAACGGCGTCCAATCACGTCCCACACATGTTCGATTGGTGACAAGTCAGGAGAGTATGGTGGCCAGGAAAGCATCTGTACACCTCGTAGAGCATGTTGGCTGATTCGAGCACTGTGAGGCCGGGCGTTATCCTGTTGAAAAATTGCATTTGGCAGACCCTGAAGGTAGGGGATTGCCACCAGCCGCAGTACATTATCTACACATCGTTGGGCCGTCATAGTGCCCCGAATACGAACTAGAGGTGATACGGAATTGTATGCAATAGCGCCCCAAACCATTATGCCACGTTGTTGCGCTGTGGGGCGTTCCACAGTTACTGCCGGATTCGATCTTTCTCCACGTCGACGCCACACACGTATGCGATGACTATCGCTGGACAAACAGAAGCGGGATTCATCTGAGAACACTACGGTTTGCCATTCTGCCATCCACGTCGCTCTGGTCCGGCACCATTCCAAACGTTGGAGTCTGTGCTGTGAGGTCAATGGCAGTCTTCTTAGCGGGCGCCGTGATTGCAGGCCACGTGCAACCAGTCGACGGGAAATGGTTCTGGTCGACACAGGAACATCCAGGGTACCTTGCACGTGCTGCAGAATCGACGTGCAAGTGACTTGCGGGTCCGCCACAGCTTGTCGGAGAATCCCGTCGATCCAAGCGGTCTGACGTCACTCTGGCTGCACCTGCACCACTCAGTGTGGCTACATTTCCTCTTTCCAACCATCTCCGACACAGCCGATGCACAGTGCTTGCATCCATGTGGGTATCAGCTGCAATTTGACGTATGGACCACCCTCCCCTTCTCAGTCCGATCACCATACCCCTTGTAAAGTCGTGTATATGTTGGAAGTGTCTTCGTTGAGGACGGCGTGGCATTTCCTCCTATCACACGTATCCTTCGAGACAAAAACCGAATTTCTCCGATAATTAGTCTGGCAGAAAAACCAACATGAATGAACATAGCCCACTTTTCAACTTCATTCTCTTATATCTTACTTCACGTGCGTCGGAGAGCTGCGCATTTCATATCATTTGCATAACTCAGTGACGTGCGTCTACGGTAAAATTTGCATGAATTTCTGACCACTCCTTCTTGGTGTTGCATTTTCAATGTCGAGCAGTGTATCTAGTTTTAGTAAATGAACATTTTCTTTTTTTACTGTTTTATAGACTAATTTTATGTTCTGTTTCAATATGCAACTGAAAAAATAGTACAATTCTTTTGAAGTCATATAAATTTATAGCCTTCTTATCTTCCGTTAGAAATTTCTGAGAATTGATTTTGCACAGGTGCTCATACTTCTCTAATGCGGTCACTCAAAATTTCATTGAAAATACTTTCTCGAGACTAAGAATTACTCCTTTAAATACAAAGTTATTTGACCCAAATTGACAAGAAAATTGTATTTTCCAGTTACATAGAATAGAAATACTCGACGAGTGATTAAATAAATAATGAAAAAAAAAGGACGAGAAAATACAACAGGTTTTTTTATTTCACTTGCTTTTCTCCCATGGCTTTATTTCGTGCACTTCCTCGTAAAAGTAACACAGAAACACGTGTGTGAAATTTTTATATTGCTAATTTGGTCTCAACAAGGTTGGGTTTGTCAAGGCCGTCAACCTGTGTAGGGGATGATCAATTTCTACTTGACATTGCTAGTAATCTGAACACAACTGATTAATAGTACTTTTAAAGAACATGTTACTGATTTCATTGTTTGATTATTATGTAGAGAAAAGTTACGTCATTTGTATTTTTAGAATTTTTCGTACATATTTTGTGGTATTAATGCTGCGATGCATCTCTGCAACAAAATCTAGCGACTCACATGCACAAGCACGTATGCATGTCAGGGTTGGCAAGTTTTTGACAGTCGGAGGTTTTATCCGGTTTTAACCGTGGTTTTTACCGTCATGTCAAAAACCCCTTTTTGACATGGTTTTTGACATAAGTGTCAAAAACCTAAATTTCTGTCCAAAACATGTTTAAATTTGATATTGATAATCAAAATACATTTTCAAATGAATTTGACAATTTCTGATTTCAGACACTGAAATAAACTTTTGGAGTTTTAGGTTATTAAAATAAAATGTATAAGCAATCCTAATCATAATTGAAGGGCTCGGGAGTAAATAATAGTAACTAGCATTTTAAAAAATCAAACATATGGCTTTTGAATATGGCTTTATTGCTTCGAGGAATTACTGTAACAGATTTTTTTATTTTAAAAATGAAGTGGGTACATTAATTAAGTGCTGTGTGTCTTGGGTATACTTAATAAATTTTTACAAGTGATTTTTTAATTTTAATTTGAAATAATAAATTTTAACTAATAAATAAATAAATAAAATAGTTTGATCAAAAATATTTAGCAGATTTGTACACTGAGTGCTAATTAATTTAGTTTTGCTTTTACTCAAAATAAAAAAAATCACTTTAACCCTTTCAGTGCCATTTTTTTCTGAGAAAAATATAAAATAAGTACTTAAATACATATCAGTTATATTGCAAATATTGTTAAAATTCTGAAAAAGGAAGAAAATTACACTGAATTGTCAGTGATATCAAGGAATACCAGCGGGACATGCATTCACAATAATACACAGCATATTTAGCCCATAGTGTCATTTGAAACTGCGGGACATATATGTCCCGTTGGTAGCGAAAGGGTTAAAGTAATGATGTAAAGATTTTTAGATTGATAAAATAGCTAATTAATAGTTCTTAAAACATTTAAACAAAAGTACTTTAAAAACTGGATTTAACTTTTAATACTTTTAACTTTTTTCATGGCATAACAAGTTAATTTAAAAGAATGAGAATTAATTTTCATTAAATTTATTAATTTAATTTTTATTAAACTTGACTAATGAGATAACTAATTGATAGTTTTTAAACATTTAAACAAAACTTCATTAAAAACTGGATGTAAGTTTTAATGTTTGTAACTTTTTTCACTGCATAATAAGTTAATTTAAAAGAATGAGAATTAATTTTCATTAAATTTATTAATTTAATTTTTATTGAACTTGATTGATAATATAACTAATTGATAGTTATGTAAACCTTTAAACAAAACTACTTTAAAAGCTGGATTTAAGTTTTAATATTTAACTTTTTTCACGGCAAAACAAGTTAGTTTAAAAGAATGAGAAATAATTTTCATTAAATTTATTAGTTTAATGTTCATTAAACTTGATTGATAAGATGCATAAATTTTATTTCATATTTTTCAGGATGAGAAACCTTATACGTTTATAAAAAAATCTCAATAACCACTGTATTTGAGTTTTAGACAGGTTTTCGACAGGTTTTTGACGTTTTCGACAGGTTTTCTACGTTTTTGACAGGTTTTCGACGGGTTTTTGACAGGTTTTCGACGTGTCATGTCAAAAACTGGTTTTTGACGTCAAAAACCCAACCCTGATGCATGTTCGGTGTGAAAACGTGCTGAAAGTAAAATTTCAACATAAAACGAAATGATAAAAAGAGATAATTGAAAATGACTTGCATTCAGGCCAGTCATTTCAAATTTTTTCATCGGATGGGGGGGGGAGTGGAGTACATCCTTTTGGATCCGGGCTGTTCATATGGAAATTTTTCTTTCGACCCAGGTAATACGACAGTTTAACCATAGCTTTCTTTTCCATTGAAAAGGGAAAGTATAAACTCGTACCAGACGTATGAAATCTTGAAAAAATCCCCGGGTCCAAAGGGTTCGAGTGCAATTTCAACCCCGTCCTCTAAACTAGACTAGACTTATGGTACAATATGTATACCGCCCGGTTCCTAAAGGATATATATTTAATGGAAATTACCAAGAAACAGCAAAAAGCTCGCCCGCTTATAGGTAAATAGTAAATACATTGATTTTCCTAAGTCAGGGAGGAGGAGGGGCAACTGACCTCCCCCCCCGATCGGAAAGATGACGGACTTGATTGCATTGAGTTATTGCTCCACAATTAAAACTTTCTCACTAAGCTTTGGGAAATTGTATTTCGTTATCCTTTTTCCCATGAGAAAACAGACTACTAAGAAACTAAAATATTACTGCTCTTGCATAGCGGTGTTTTTTCCGATTTTTTTCATTCGGCATAAATCTTGCAATACCTACTAAAAATCTGCTTAAAAAGCTACTTTTATACTTAAGACGATTGTTTCAAATTATTCAAAAGCAGTAATGTAGGTTTGCTTAAAAAAGATATTTGAGTGAGCGGAATTCTCCGTTGAGCGTTCCCCTACAGCTACTTAGGTATAAATGAAGGCAACAGCTAAAACCTGCAATACTTAATAATGAAGGCAACAGCACATAAAGGTGAAGATTTTTCACATCATTTGCAGAGAAGAACATGGCCTTTTTTTATCGCAATATGCTTGAAAATTTTGTTTCTTGCCTCATATCTTCTCTGAAGCAAACATTAGTTTGGATTTTTTCTCTTTTTGCAAAACTATTATTTAGTCCTAGATTTGGTTAATTAGTTACATTCTTTGCCAACTACTATCCACGTATACTGTAAAAAATTAATGTTGTTTTTACAGTATAATGCAGCTAATTTTATAGTAATTTTACAGTAATAAACTGTAAAACTGCTAAACTTACAGCAGTAAAATAAAATTGCTAGTTTACAGTAATAAATTCTGAATATTTTACAGGTTTAAACTGGAACCCTAGCTTATTACACTGTTGTTATTTACTGTAATTCACTGTTGTTATTTTAGAGTAGTAAACTAAAATTTCTAGTTTACATTAATAAACTAAAATTGCTAAATTTACAGTTTATTACTGTGATTTTTAGTTTTAAAGTGGAGACTCTGCTTCCAATATTACCCTATTGTTTTTACAGTAACAGCTAATTTTATGGTAATAAACTGTAACACTACTAATTTTACAGCAATAAACTGTAACACTACTAATTTTACAGCAATAAACTGTAACACTACTAATTTTACAGCAATAAACTGTAAAATAGCTAGTTTTACAGTTCATTACTGTGCTTTTACAGTTTTAAACTGAAACCTCTGCTTTCGGTATTACACAGTAAAAACAACAATTTATTTTTTGCAGTGGGCATAAAATTGTCTTAAAGTTCAAAACAGCTTTCCTTTTCAAAAAAAAAAAAAAGTTTTTTAAAAAGTTTCTTATCTAAATAAAACTAGCGAACTGCTTTCTATCATGTTTCAGAATGAAACCACGGATCATAGCGCTGGTTATTACTGCAAAAGATTAATCACAGGGCCGTCATTTCAAGTTTTTCCAGGGGGGCGGGCAAAGGGTCCAAACACAATGCAATTTCATCGGAAAACATTAAAAAACACGCCCACTTATCTATAAATACATTGATATCTCAAAGCCAGGGGGGGGGGGGGGCATTTGACCCCCCTGGCTTTGAAATATCAATGTCTCAATAAAACGTCTTAATGACGGGCCTGAATAATCAGATGCGACCCCCTCCCAAAAAAAATTCCTTTTTCCAGTTTATTTGATGACTTGTGTTTTTAAATCTTTTTCAAACTCACCCTTCTTTTCAGTTATTTTTCTCCTTTCGTAACTTTTATCTAGGAACCCCATCCTCGGCCCCATTCGGTAGTTTTGTTTTTCTTTTAACCTTCTTCGGGGGCCTACCACATCAATGCGCTTTCAGAACAATTTCTCTCTCTCTCTCTGAGAACTTTTCTGAGTCATTCTTAGGGTTACCTCATTACTCGGATCAGGTTTACGCTTGAGCCAGGAGAAAATCTTTTTCTTTTTTTCCATATTTTCTCTCATCAAATTTAAGACTTTCCTTTGTTGGCTTAATTCTTTGGAAATGCTCTGCAATTTGGTGGTGATTTTATTTATTTTTTGTTGGTTGGTTCTATTGGGTTTGATGGATTAAGCTCCTTTATAGTCAGCCTAAACTGCACCAGATGTTTTTTCATGTGAATTATATGACTGCAAAATTGATTCTGAATACTGATATCACAAAGCTCTTTTGTTTAGCTTTAGATGCATACCCGTGTCGTTTTTATCAGGAGAAGTTGCTCGAATCAGTATGATTCTTTGAGGAATATATTGGTATTACACAACAAAATTTTCCATTACAATAGTTAGAATTATTGCCAAATTAGAATTTGTAAAGTTCCAAACTTCAGTGGTATCTTATTTTAAAGTTTATTTTAATTTTTATAACTTAAAAAAAAGTATTGAAACTCAATTGCAGTGAAACGAAACAAAATAAAAAATCATCATAAATAAAAATAATCGTTTTTTTTAACCTTTTAAGCATTCGCGATTCAGTTTACAATATTAATTTTCATCGCCCTCCTCACACAATAATAAGATAAACAATAATGCATTTTTGAGTGTCCGTTAAAGCTGCACCACGGGCTCCATTAACAATCAGTACTAAAACTACGGAAAGTTAGTTTTTTATAGCTAAACAATGTATTCCTATATTTTTAATTTTTCTCTTGTGGAAATACGCGGCCTCTTAAGAGGAACGCCTCGGAAGTTGAGCATCGCAGCTGTAGTGGCACCAAAGACACTGTAGCACTTCGGCTGTAAGTTCCTTTCTCCCTTTTAACCTACATTCCACTGATAGTTTAAACATTAATGATAATTAAAAAAGACACGAAATGGGGCTTTATGCATCGTAAAAATATCCCGAAGTTCAAAATAAATAAATAAATAAATAAATAAATAAATGAAAAATAGATAAAATAAGAAAATAACTATCGAAAAGTTAAAAATTTTAAAGTAGGGGTGTGAAAAATAGGAAAAAAATGTGTGTTGTTGGTCTGTGTACCTCTTTCCCCAAATAACGTTTGGGGAACAATTCGGTTCACATAAACTTTCTTTCAGAAAAATCTCGCCGATTTCAACTCATATACATATTTTGATTTGAACAATTTTTCCTTCAACTTTGAGTAGTTCAAAGAAACTTAATATTATCGCCTCTTCGGGCACTGGGGGGAAATTCCCAAACTTAATGCAGATCTGCTTGAAACAAATTTTGTTGAAAAAAGTTCCAGACGAAGAACGTGTTTAAATTTTTTTAACATTAAAGCCCACTGGGAAATTTAAGGCCCTAATTTTGATCTCGAATTCAAAGGTGGATTTGGTCGAAACAAGCATTGTTGGAAAAGGCTCTCTTGAGAAAAAACATGTTCATAAATGAGCGTTTATTGGATGGTAGTATCAGTGGCGTATCCAGGAATTGATTTTGGGGGGTGCACATCGAACATCGACACTGTGATGAGAAAGGAAAAAAATCGAGAAATATTGTGAAACTTCAAAAACGCAGTATTTCGATTTAATTTTTTCTATTGAACGTTGCTCAAAGATTGTTTTTTTTTTTCACAAAAATGAATATTATGCAAGAACAATAAGGTACGGGTACATCGCTCATTTTCCTCTAACATTTCCACAATTACAGAATAACAATTAGTTTTGCTTCTTATTGTCGAAAACAGAAAATAATATGACAATATTTCAGTGCCCATAAAGTATTTTTCATTGAAAAAACCTGAAGCATATTTACATGAAGGTTAGATGCTTTTTCAAAATTCGGTGCCACCATTTTTTATAGTCTTACAAAATCTTGGGGGGTGCATTGGTCCCTTGGCACCCGCTCTGGATACGCCACTGGGTAGTATTATATTTGCTTGATGAAAATCCACGCATTGAAGTAATACGGTGATTGGAATATTCAATTTATATGTTTAAAAATTAAATTTTCAACCAACTGCATCAAATTTTTCTTTACAAATAAACGTAAGTTAAAAAAAAAACACAAACGATTTAAGAGCAATAATTCAACTCAAAACATTTACTAATTAATATCAAAAAGGATTTCTCATTCAGTTTGCTCAGAAAATACTTAAAAGGTAAATTTAGTCTTTTCGGAAGTTCAACAAATATAGACGCTAAACTAGTTATTTTTTGTAGCTGTCTGTTTATCTTGTTGAGAAAAATATTTCTGCCGTTCCTTTCGTTTCTTTCGTTCTTGATACGATATGTGTGATATGTTATATTTTATGGCGCACTTAAAAAGGGTTTATGGATTTTTGCCTCATTATAAAACTGCGTTAGCGCTCTGAAGCAAATATTATCCAAAAAATTGACTCATGTTTTGGAGTTTCGGTGCTCATAAAAAAGGTAGCATGAAACGTGTCAATAAAATTGAGAAACGAAAAATAAAAACTTTTCAGCTAGCCCGCGGTACGACTTACTCCAATACTGTTCAAGTTATATTTTCAAGTATTACGCATTTCATGCGCAAAACTAATAAAATCATATGTTTGGTATGAAAAATTTAAATATTTATTATTTGGGAGACCGAAAAGTGTGTAGAAATGGAGCTGTAATGTAAAAATATTTTGGTTTATGGCTTAATTTAAATGGTTTTTACAACTATTTTTTCTTAATTTTGAGTAACTGTAAAATACTTTTACGAGTTTTCCTATAGCTTTGTGCCAATCTAGTTACATTAAAAACTGAGTATCTTTCTAAATATCTTTAAAATTTTCTTTGTCCTGCTTCTTTCTCGTGAACGCCACTGAACTGAAAGTCGAACCAGGTACCGATATAGATTCGTAATTTTTTAGGCTCCATTAGTTTTAATATACATAAGGTTTGATAAAAGGATTCTGAAGAAATTGAGAAAAAATCTCAAATAAGACTGCGGCGGATAAATATAGAAAAATTGGGAATAGCTGTACAAAAACGTTGGATTTCTCAGTAACGTAATGACTTAGGTACTCCCCCTGCAAGATTTGTAAAAGTGCGATCTATTAAACTATAAAACATATTTTCCCTGTGTAATTTATAGTACTATTTTCCTGGATCGTGCGCCCCCACTCCGGGCCCTGGGGGTTGCAGTGGTGCTATATGCACCACTGGGTTTTCTTATTGTTTGTTTTTTCGCTAAGATAAAACCTTATTCTCTTATTAATTCTCTCTATCATTTCAAATGACGCTTTTAGATAACTTTCTTGACATTAGAATGTGTATTTAAATTTCAGATTATATTTTTAGATCCTGGAAGTATATTTGAACTCGAAATCATATTTTCAGTCGGGAATTAAGTTTTCTGATCAAAAGCAAAAGGTTAAATTGAGGTAAGGCATGCGTTTTGAGTATGCAAATTGTTAAAAGGGTCTGAGTTTTGGTTGAAGAGTAAAAAGAAATGTTCCGAAAAGTGACGCGTGCACGACATGAAAAATTAGAAAAGTGAATAAGTATTTCCGAACAGCTCAACTTTGTAAGGAAGAAATAAAATAAAGAAATGATAAGGAAACTCTTTCAATTTTTAAAGACACAAAAAAAGAAATATTTTTTTTTCTATTTAAAAATGGTTATTTTATGTGGTGATTGTTTTAATTCAAATTCAGTTATTGATGCATGAAGATGTAGCATTGATTGGTATCTATTAGTTAATTATTAAAATAAAAAATGCATTGATACAACCTATTTCTTTAAATGAGTGTTACACCAGTGTAAATCCACATTTTATGTTTTATTATTTCAGAAAAAAATTCGTTTTGCTTTTCCTTTAGTAAATTATATTTAATTTTTCAGCATTAGTTTTTGAGAATCGTTGTGTTGTACAGTCGAACCTCGTTAATTCGAACACGCTTAAAACGAATTACTGCTGAGACCAACTTCATTTTCGATCCCCTCCCAACGGTTTGTAATGTATTGTCCTTCAGATAAAACGAACTGGTTTTGAAGATTCCCCTGTATTTGTTTTAACGAGGTTTTGGCTGGACTCCTGGAGGCATTGTATTTTTTTTTAAAGATTAAAATTGGTTGAAGACAAATATTAGGCTATCGCAAATATTTAATTTAACTTTTAATCTGATTTTAGAAGCAACCAATTTTTTTGCTTTCAGTTTCACCCGTTTCTTTTCTGTTATTAATAACAAATTATTCGTACATATGACGATCTTTGTCTAGTGCAAGATAGTTGTTGTTGTTGTCGTGTCCTAATTAATTAGGAATTACTATGAAGATTTGGGGTGCCATTGGCTCGAGAGGTTGGATTTCTTTATTAATATTGAAGACAAGAAAGATTTACAACAGAAAGAGAGGAAATAACACCCCTTGCACCGACAGATATCGAACCCTCAACCTTTTGCTTTCGAGGCGAAACTTCTACCTCTGAGCCACCCCAGAGTATGATAGTTTGCTGATTGTTGAATTATTGTGTTTTCTTTTCTGGATTGGTTCAAAAGCGCGGGCAACTTTTTAACTGCAATGAACAAAAAAATGTAATAATAAATGGGGCATGTTTTGGACCTCATTTTGTACAAAAACGGAATTTTAAGGGATTAATATGAGGTGCGGTTCTTGGGCAGAAAAATGTTGGGTGCCACTGTATTAACGTAAGGCGTTAACTATGCAACTGTGCGATCTTGGACAATGGAATCGATGAGATGGAAATGTCCTCGACCTGACATTTAAAAATGATCATCCTTGTTCTATAACGATCTCTAGAGCCACTTCCCACCTGGATGAAAGATCAGTGACGCAATGACAGAGTAATTATGGCGTGTTCATTGATCGACATCGTTCTTTTGTGCATTTAGAGCGAAAAAAAGGTGCATTCGATGCTCCTAGCTCATTAAATATTTAAACTTGTTTTGTGAGATTACTTTACTATGCAATTATATGATAAGGATCTCAAGGCTTTGGAATATGTTTTGAAAGGAGGGTTTATTTCGCGTAAATATTTTGAACCTAATTTTACGCGTGTAAATTGCTTCACATTTTTAATTTCTTTAATAGACAAAGGATATAGATGGGAGTATTGAATTTCGATTTTCAAAATTCGACGGAATGACATCTTATAAAAAGTCGAATAAAGCACAACGTTTTTGAAGAAAATAGCTACGAGTGTCTAATGTATATTAATGGTTGTACCCTTTTTTCATATGTTCTCTAATTTAAGAAATGAGTCCTTTAGAATCAAAAGCCGTTTTAAGTCCATTTTTCAATGAAAAATAATTATTATTAAAAAAAATGTATGTTTAAAAGCTCTTTTACCAATAGCTTAAAGGAAATAGATCAAAAATTACTTGATCTTATCAAAAAATGAATATAAAGTACGGTTTTGAGTCAAAACCCTTTCGATCCAGTTCCGCCTTCGGAATCATGGATTTTGAAAAATGGACTTAAAGTGGTTCTGATTCTAAACGACTCAAATAATACGAGAAATAAAACGAAATTTGATTCATATGTTTTGAACCTGATAGAAATTGGTGCTAATTAATTCAATACTGGTTAGTTTAAACTCACTCGGCACGTTTTTCTGGAAATTTTTATTGCTTTATCTCAAGCAGTATTTATCAAATGAGTAAAACAATTGTTCTAATACATACGGATTACGAATTTATATAAGTGTATGCTGTTGAATCCCACTTTAAATCATTAAAAAATAACTCCAGTACGGAATACTGCTCGTAAATGCATAACTAGTAGATATATATGTCAATGTTAATTGTTGAGAGCATTCGTGGCAGAGTGGTCTCAAGTACTAACTCCTAAAGCTGCCTGCGCGCTTCAAAGAAGGTCGTGGGTTCGATTCTCACCATCGTCCTAAGTGTTATTTTCTTTCCTTTGTGATGTCTATTTCATTAGAACTTCTGCTATTTGTACCTCGTCGCCCTCACTGTGAAGCACCGTAAAATATCTGTAATAAAAATATATTGTTACAAATCTTGTAAATAGTTGTTGTTTTTCCTGCCTTGCATCATTTTCATTAGTTTTGGTTTTATCTGGCGACATGTTGCAAATGTATCTGAAGATATCACTTTTATCATCTGTATACCGGCCCTGAAACACTTTGTAGTTTTTACACTTGCCCTAACTTTGATAAGCGTGAAGACATTTTCGCGTGGTTTTTCTTTTTATCACTAGAATTTGTGAATGGATTGTTCAAGTTATGAATGAAACAAAATATTCCGGGTTTTTCTAGAATAGTGTGGACATTTCTTTCCGTGTATAAATAGCTGGCCTTGAACACAAGTCAGTCAGTTGTTTTCAGATTTGATCTGGTGACTCGTTTTTATTCGCTTTGGGCGGATGTTTGTTTTTGCTTTTGTAATTTCTTAATTACTGTTCACGTTAGATACGTGGTGCTGAGTTACTGTTGAGAGTACAGTGTACTGTTTTGATACCTAATTGCTGGATGTTTAGCAATTGTTTCCTGCTCATATTGTAAATAGTGTATATACGTGTAAATAAATTTATAGTTATTTCCTCAAGATTGGAATGCTCATTTGAAGAAAGTTGAAGGTGCTACGGACTCGTTACAATTTTGGCGCCCAACGTGGGGCATCTTCAAGGACTTTCTTGGAATTATCTGTGAACTTGGACTTTTCTTCCTGTGGACTTTTTGACTTCGGAATTTTATGGTAATTACTCGAGCAATGGATGAATAACTGAAAAAACTCCTGGATACGATCAACGCTGTTAAAAATGACATGGCTGCGAATCAAGAACAATTAAAAAATGATATGGCGACTATGGCTACTGATCAAGAACAATTAAAGAATGAGCTGGCTACTAATCAAGAACAATTAAAAAATGATTTAACCGCTAGCATAACTTCAAGTCAAGAAGAAATTAAGAGCGATCTAACGTCAATGAAAAGTTTGGTGGAAAGTAAATTTGCCAATATGGAAAATAAAATGGAGGCTCTTGAAGAAAACGTTGACAGCGTTGAGGATCGAATCACTACAGTAGAAAACCATGTGGAAAAGAAAATTAAAGAACTTGAATCAAAGTTATCAGGATCCTGCAATAACTCAAGTGACTATGTAGCTGCAGCTGGAACTTCTCGTCCATCCATCAAACTGGCCACGTTTGACGGGAAGACCTCGAGGAATATTTACAAGAAGCAGTTCCTCATCGTTGCAGAAGCAAACTCCTGGGACTCTTCCACGAAAGCCTGTCAACTTGCAGCCTCGCTGAGAGGGGATGCAGCTGATATACTACAGACCTTCCCAGAGGACAAGCACCATGACTTCGAAGCCTTATCATCGGCCTTGGAGCTTCGCTTTGGCGAATCTTGCCAAAAAGAGTTCAGCCAACTTCAGCTCAAATCCCGACTCCAGAGGGCTGGAGAGACTTTGCAAGTTTTTGCAGCAGACGTTGAGAGGCTTTCCCATCTCGCCTTCTCGGACTGTCCTTCGGGTGTTCGCGATAACCTGGCCCTGAACTACTTCATAGACGAAGTGCGAAATCCAGAAATTCAGACGGCTCTCCGGATGGCGGACATTAAAGATCTTAAATCCGGTTTGGTTTACGCAATGAAGTTCGAGGCTGCACAGCAAACATCCCGCAAGGATCGCCATTCAATCAGGGGCGTGGAAGTGAGCGCCCAGGATTCGAACTCAACTCGCTTCTCGGAAATTGAGCGACAAATCAAGGAGATCTCGGGGACCCTGAAGAAGATTACGGCTCGCAAGGAACAAAGTAGACAACCGCTGAAGTGCTGGAAATGTGGCGGTGAGGGCCACGTACGAAGGAACTGCGAAGCCCGCCAAGAAACAGGAGGGAAGAGCACCTCTCCCTCTCCAGCTCAGGAAAACTAAGCAATGGCAATCTCGCGGGACGGAGGTCGCCAAATTGGAATGAGCCCCATCACAAAGTTTTCCAGATTTCCTCAAGAAGTGGCGGCTGCAACGGACTCTTCATTTACGCATATGTGAATGGGTTTCCCTGCGAAATGATTGTGGACACAGGAGCCAACGTTACCATCATTAAGACTGATGTGGCTCGTCAATTTGGACTCAAGATCTTATGGACGCCGCCCTGCGTTACTCTCCAAACTGTGACAGGTGACAAAATCGAGATTGAAGGAAAAGTGAACTTAGAAATAATGTTCGGGAGCGCCACTTACCATCACACGGCATTCGTCGCTGACATTACAGATCCCTTCATTCTCGGACTGGACTTTTTGAGAAAATTCGATTTTTCTATCGACTTTAAAAATAATGAGCTGCACTCGATGAGGGAAGACATAGCAATTTTCAACACCGAAAATAACTTAAAATCCGCTCATCAAATAATAGCCCAAACTGATTTATTGATTCCCTCTAGATCAGAAGTACTAATACCTGGCTCCATCAAGGAAGACAACAGCTTTAAATTCGGCCTAATTGAATATCCTAACCAGAATAATAGCCCACAAGGAGTACTGGTGGCCTCTACGCTTGTGGACCTTTCAAGGAATGCAGTTCCTGTGAGGGTCGCCAACGTAAGTGAAAGACCGAGGAATATTAAGAAAGGAGAAGTGTTGGCAACTTGTACTCCCGTAAACTGCATTATCAGAAGAATTGATTCCTCCGAGACTGTGTCTTCCAAATCCTTGACTTCGAAATTAATTGGGAGTGCACCATTATCGACGGATCAAAGATACGCTGCGGAAAAATTGGTGGACAACTTCAAGCAGGTGTTTTCATCTACATCCGAGGATGTGGGTCGCACGAATTTAACGCAGCATAGAATTGACACTGGAGATCATCCCCCTATCAAGCAGCATCCAAGACGACTACCGTTCGCCAAGAAGGAAGAGGTTGAGATCCTCGTAAAAGAGATGCAGGAGAATGACGTCATCGAACCCTCATCCAGTCCTTGGGCATCCCCTATCGTCTTGGTCCGAAAGAAAGACGGCTCCACCAGATTTTGTGTTGATTACCGATGCCTGAATGACATCACCAAGAAGGACAGTTACCCTCTTCCACGGATCGATGACACTCTGGACACCCTTTCCGGACACCAGTGGTTTTCGACCCTGGATTTAAAGCGCGGCTACTGGCAGGTGGAGATACACCCCGACGACCGAGAGAAGACGGCGTTCACAACCGGACAAGGCTTGTGGCAGTTTAAAGTGATGCCCTTCGGCCTCTGCAATGCACCAGCCACTTTCGAGCGTCTTATGGAATCAGTGCTACGAGGACTCTCTTATGAATCCTGTCTTGTCTACTTGGACGACATCATCATTATAGGACGCAGTTTTGAGGAACATTTGACTAATCTTAGGAAGGTGCTGCAAAAGCTTAAGGAAGCCAACCTGAAGTTGAGCCCTTGAGCCCGTCCAAATGTAATTTGTTCCGCCGTGAGGTGAACTACCTTGGTCACATTATCTCCTCCGAGGGCGTACGAACAAATCCAGATAAGGTATCCGCAGTCAAGAATTGGAGCCGCCCCGAAAATGTCCATCAGCTGCGAAGTTTCCTGGGGCTCTGCACGTACTACAGGAAGTTTGTGAAGGGTTTTTCCAACATTGCACGACCTTTGCATAAGCTGACGGAAAGCAAACAAAAATTTGAATGATCCAAAGAATGCGAGAATGCATTTCTACAACTGAAGGAGGCTTTAACATCAACGCCTATTCTCTCTTATCCTCAGCCTGGAAAATCCTTCATACTTGACACTGATGCGAGCCACGAGAGCGTTGGAGCTGTTTTATCTCAAGAAATAGACGGTAACGAACATGTCATCGCCTACTGGAGCAAATGCTTATCCAAGTCGGAGCGAAACTATTGTGTCACGAGAAAGGAATTGCTCGCCATAGTTAAAGCTGTAGAACATTTCCATCATTACCTCTACGGCCGTAAATTCCTGCTCCGGACTGATCATGCCTCTTTAACTTGGCTTTTGAATTTCAAGAATCCAGAGGGCCAGGTAGCCAGGTGGATACAGCGGCTCCAGGAATATGACATCGAGATTAAGCACCGAAAAGGTTTGTCACACGGTAATGCTGACGCATTATCAAGAAGACCTTGTTCCGAGAACTGCCATTATTGCTCCCGAATAGAGAAACAGTACGGGACGACAATCCCTACTGCATGTCAAGTTACTGCTACATCACCATCTTCAGATCCTGATCAATGGAGTGACGACCAAGTTAGAAAAGATCAGCTTGAAGACCCAGACCTAAAGCCTATCATAGAGTTAATGGAAAAAGACAGTCAGCGACCTAGTTGGCAAGACGTTTCTATCTACAGTCCTGCAACGTAAAGATACTGGGCTCTATGGAAATCTCTCCAGTTGCGGAATGGCGTCCTGTATCGGAAATGGGAATCTGACGATGGTAAAGCATTCAAATGGCAGTTACTCCTTCCCAGATCAAGAATTCCTGACGTTCTAAAGGAATTGCACAGTAGTCCGACTGGAGGACATTTCGGTGTCCTGAAAACCCTCTGCAAGGTTCAAGAGCGCTTCTTCTGGAGCAAGGCGAAGGATGACGTAGAGAGGTGGTGCCATTCTTGTGACGCCTGTGCTGCCCGTAAAGGACCGAAGAGAAGAAGCCGCGGGAAGCTACATCTTTACAACGTAGGAGCTCCTTTCGAACGAATCGGGATCGACATTCTTGGTCCTCTACCGAAAACTACTGATGGGAACAAATACATCCTCGTTTCCATTGACTATTTTACCAAGTGGCCCGAAGCATATTCCATTCCAGATCAAGAAGCTACCACTGTAGCAGAGACTCTAGTCCAGAATTGGATCTCGAGATATGGGACACCCTTGCAGATCCATTCCGATCAGGGGAGAAACTTCATCTCTGCTGTGTTTAAGGGCCTATGTAAAATCCTCAAAATTGAGAAAACTCGAACGACACCACTACACCCACAATCGGACGGCATGGTGGAGAGATTCAACAGGACAATCCTTAATAATCTCTCGCTTATGGTCTCCAAAAATCAACAGGATTGGGACAAGAAACTTCCTCTGTTCCTGCTGGCCTACCGCAGTGCTGTCCACGAGACCACCGGATATTCCCCATCACAGATGCTCTTCGGCTGAGAGCTTCGGCTGCCTTGTGATCTCGTCTTCGGTCTCCCTCCAGATGCGCCTTCATCGCCTGAGGAGTACGTCCAGGATCTCCAGGCCCGGTTGGAGGACGTTCATCACTTCGCACGGGAGCGAATCAACATCGCGACGGAGAAAATGAAGACCCGATACGACACAAGGTCCACTGGCCATGACTTTCAAGAAGGTGACAAGGTGTGGCTATGGAATCCCATCCGACGTAAAGGTCTGTCACCCAAATTGCAGTCGCATTGGGATGGACCCTACACAGTCCTTCACTGGCTGAACGACGTCGTAGTGAGGATCCAGAAGTCATCACATTCAAAACCCAGAGTTGTACATTATGATCGGCTAGCCCCATACTATGGCCATAGTTCGTAAAATAAATCTAAAGCTACCATGGTAATTTGTTTGTAAATTTTGTAAATAACTTTTGCCTTTAATTGTCTGTAATATTACTTCATCAATGTTATTATTTCTTTCATGTTCTCATTGTTATTGTTTATCATGTTTATGATTAGTCATCACGTAATGTGTGCATCTGTAAATTTTCCCTTGCTTCTTTTCTGGGGATTGTACTGCCCGGGACGTGCAGTCCTTAGGAAGGGGGCAATGTTACAAATCTTGTAAATAGTTGTTGTTTTTCCTGCCTTGCATCATTTTCATTAGTTTTGGTTTTATCTGGCGACATGTTGCAAATGTATCTGAAGATATCACTTTTATCATCTGTATACCGGCCCTGAAACACTTTGTAGTTTTTACACTTGCCCTAACTTTGATAAGCGTGAAGACATTTTCGCGTGGTTTTTCTTTTTATCACTAGAATTTGTGAATGGATTGTTCAAGTTATGAATGAAACAAAATATTCCGGGTTTTTCTAGAATAGTGTGGACATTTCTTTCCGTGTATAAATAGCTGGCCTTGAACACAAGTCAGTCAGTTGTTTTCAGATTTGATCTGGTGACTCGTTTTTATTCGCTTTGGGCGGATGTTTGTTTTTGCTTTTGTAATTTCTTAATTACTGTTCACGTTAGATACGTGGTGCTGAATTACTGTTGAGAGTACAGTGTACTGTTTTGATACCTAATTGCTGGATGTTTAGCAATTGTTTCCTGCTCATATTGTAAATAGTGTATATACGTGTAAATAAATTTATAGTTATTTCCTCAAGATTGGAATGCTCATTTGAAGAAAGTTGAAGGTGCTACGGACTCGTTACAATATATTAAGAGTTACAAATATCTTTTTTTAAATTCTTTTTAACCCTTTAAGTGGTCAATTATTTTACCAGAAATGCTTCCAAAAAAGGCATATTTTTTATTGCATATAGTTAAGTACCATACTTAAGGCTACAGTAAACAAATAAATTGGATTTTTTTCAAATATTGATTTACATGTCTAAAACTTTGTGTGCTTGTATTATTGTATATTTACGACATCTAAAAGCATAAACAACACAAATTAGTGCAAAAACAATGAATATTTTTTTTCAAATTTCAAATTTAAATATTTTTTTAACAAAATTTCAAAATGTTCCAGGCGTCACAATTTTTTTTCAAACTTTGAATTTCCATTTAATTTCCAATCATTAGACATGACTGCATAAAACAATGCATTACATGCAATGTTTCATGTGATAGTTTATAAAAGATGGCTGAAAATGAAAATTTATATGATTTTTTCAACTGAAAATTTTTATTTTCAGCCATCTTTTATAAACTATCTCATAAAACATTGCATATAATGCCTTGTTTTGTGCCATCATGCCTAATGATTGGAAATTAAGTGGAAATTCCAAGTTTGAAAAAAAATTGCGACGCCTGGAACATTTTGAAATTTTGTTAAAAAAATATTTAAATTTGAAATTTGAAAAAAAGTATTCATTGTTTTTGCACTAATTTGTGTTGTTTATGCTTTTAGATATGGTAAATATACAATAATACAAGCACACAAAGTTTTAGACACGTAAATCAATAATTTAAAAAAATCAATTTTATTTGTCCACTGTAGCCTTAACAGAATAAGAATATTAAGAATTTTTCAATTTTTTTTTTTCGTTTTCAATGTTTTTACAATATTTTTTATTTTACAATTTTGGTCACAAAATCCCGAAATATTTGCTTTTTTCAAGAACATTCTGCATGCAGTAATGAATGGTTTACAAATTATACCAAAATTTCTCTCATACTTACTGTGAATTTTGAGGTTTACAATTTTCCGAACAGTTCGGGCAAACCAGAAAAAGAAATCTGAAAATATCGATGCCCGTACGCCGTACGGGCAAACCAGATGAGGCCAATTTCGGGTAGCACGTACACCGTACGGGCAAACTGCTTAAAGGGTTAAACGGAAGAGGTAAAATAAGTATACGCAGATTTTCAGTTTATGAATGGTTATGGTGGAATAGATTGAAAAATATCGCTGATGTATCTTGCATAGAAAGTTTTGACGCGATTACCCGATCACCAGAACAAAACTAACTACAGATCATTGTTGGTGGGTTTAGAAGTAGTTTACGATATTACTGTATTAAAGCAACACTCAACGGAAGATAAACTTCTGAAACCTCAGATAAACTTTCTCTCTCAGACGGACTGGAAACTAATCTCGTTTTTTCCCAAGCAAATAAATTTGTTGTTTCTGTTTTTTATTGCGTAGTATACGAAAATTATTTCGAACTGTGCAAAAATGAGTGTTTGCTTGTTTCCATAAAATTTTTGAATAGGTAAAAACTTATTAACTGATCCTTTCAAGCAAAATATTTACAGCACGAAATTTTAAGAACTTCATGCATTTGCTTATTTTAATTTCAGGAAATTCTTAAGTACTGACGAAGCATTTCACTCTTATTTGCATTTAGAATATTATTGCTTTTTTTTTTTGGCTTATTTCCTACGCTTTTTTCATTCATAAGATAACTTTAGAAATAGACGTGTATTTGAAGACATTTCGCCATCAGCCTTTTGATTATTCATTAAATATCCGATGACGTGCAAAATTTTTCATGTTACAGCAACATATGTGTAAACAGCCTGGGAGCTGAAGTGAGGATGATATTTTTATACCATTTATTTACACAGCAATATCTTCGGAGATGCACCGTTTGAGAATTTTTTTAAGTACGAAATGATACAAAAGGAGTTATATAATGCTAATAAGACTTAATGATTGTTTAAAAATCATCATTGACGTAATCTGTAGTTTTTATTGCTTTGAAAAAGAAACTAATAATGTTTAATAAACCCATCGCATATAGAAGGTAGTTTTTTGTCCGTTCGTGAATGAAGATGGCTACTTGCGTAACTGCCTGCTTGACAAACATGCGTGTACAAACAAGCACGCAAAGCTTCAATTCGAAGTCACATGGAAGCATATTTGCATTTTTAGCTCAGTACTATAACTGGAAAGACACCTGGTATACGCTGTAAAAGAAAAAAACTGCAATACTTGCTAGAAAATATTTGAGAAAAGTGGGATTTTATAAATTTTCTAGTAATCTATACAGCTTCTTCAGCAATGTAGAAACTTCTGTCGTAACCCTACTTAAAAGAAAAAGTTGTACTAATTACTATACTACGCTGCAAGGTTTCTTGACACTGGCGTAGTGGCGTCAGCGTGACGTCAGCTAATGAAAAATGAGCTAGATAAAACTTCACAGCCTACTTGGCGAATTAGAGGAGATCCTTAACTGCTTCTGAGCTCTTATTGGCTCCGCGCGTAGTGACGTTTAGCGTCAAGTTAAGTTGCTTTCTGGTATAGATAGTTTTATGGAATCCCCGTTTCCCAGGAATTTCCTAGTGGTAACGTAAATACTGGCTACTTTGGCCCTAGGGTCCTTCGTTGGTCCAACTTTCTAAAAGATGCAACCTTTTTTTTTTTCCAGATTGTAGTTTTTAAATTAATATCGACAGTATCCGCTAGAAAGTAGCCTCAAATACGCAGTACTGGCGAAATTAATTTGAAAACTTCTATCTGAAGGTTATCAGAGAGCGTTGTATCTTTTAAAAAGTTTGGGCCGAAGACAGGGACGTCATTTCAAGTTTTTCCAGGGGGGGGGGGGGGGCAAAGGGTCCAAACACAATGCAACTTGATCGGAAAACATTACAAACCACGCCCACTTATATGTAAATACATTGATTTCTCAAAGTCAGGGGGGGGCAATTGACCCCCCCTGCCCCCCCCTAAATGACGGGCCTGGCCGAAGACGGATCTTAGGGCCAAAGTAGCCAGCATTTATGATACTGAAGTTTCTTTACAGAGTAAGTGAAGGCGGTCACACGCGTAACTGCATGTTTGGCAAGCATGCGCTACCAATCATGCACCCAAAAGGAATCTTCGACATTGCATGGACGCATACTTTCACTTTTAGCTAAATTCTAATATAACTGAGAGACATTGTACACCGTGAAAGAAGAAAGAAAAACTGTAGTGCTTAGTAAAAAATATCTGGAGATCAGGGAATCCATACCTTTTTCTAATAATTGGTAGTTTCTTTTCAAATGTAGTAACGTTGGTTTTAAAAAGAAGCTGCGTCAGTCAGAAATTTTCTAATACTGCAGGGCGCTTTTTTTACAGCGCAAAATTTACAGATTGGAGATGCGGCCTTTTTAAAAATTAATTTAATTTTTAACCTGTTAATGCCTAGCGTCCCTTTTTAGGGACGGTCCAAAAAAGGGTCTAAATTTCCCCAAAATGAACATTTCAACCGAATAATAGTGTTCAATTAGTACCTTGGTACTGTTTCAATTCGTTGTTCACAGATTGCAGCACATAACCATTGTAAAGTGTGTTCTGTAGCAGTTTTAATATGATCTTTATCAAAAATTATGTCGTTCACAAGCTCAAAACAAAGCTAAGTTTTCAAAGTTATTCACAGCTTCCCAGTTTATGTTAATTGCTGATTTTATTTCTTCTTATAAAATGTCTTTTTAAATATTATATCGTAGGCAGAAAAAAATTTTAATAAAAAAAGTATGTACCATCTGGGGTCTATCGTAACTTTTAAGGGACGAATTTTCTTTCTTTAATAAAAAAATATTTTTTACATAATATTTTTTTATTATTCTTCCTGTCCATTAAACAACTGTTTGTAACCAGTGTACAAAATATCTTTGGAAAAAAAATGTCAGGCATTAATGGGTTAAAAAAATCATACTAAATTTTTTTACTGGTTTTGCAATAAACATATTTTTAAGTCAAACCATAATCTAAATATCTATGCTATTATTTTAGCTTCTTCTTCCTTCTTTTTAGCTGAAATTTCTTTAAGAAACGAAAATCATTGAACATTCATTTTCCTTTTTTTTAAATGGATATTTAGAGTAGTTTTTTTCGTGGAAAATACTCTTTCAAAAGTATTTCTTCAAATTTTAAAGCTTTTCTCTTAAATGTCTCTTCGAAAAAGCAGACACAGCTTCTTATCCTCTTATTTATTTAGAAATTGAAGATATAGATTAGAATTTGAGTATAAAGGAGATTTTTTAAGAATCTTTCTAAGAAAATCCTACTATTTCTTCCCATTCACATGCTAGGCAGTATTTTCCAGGAGGCATATAAAACTTATAGAAAATTAAGAGTAAACGTTAATTTCAAGCATGAATGAAACTACTTCCTTGCAATTTTTTTTTCAAATCGTTTAAAAAATTTCGTTGACGAACTGATCTAAAGAAAAGCTTATTTTTCAGATGACTTGTAAAGAAAAGGCTTCAACGTAGCCTTCGGTATTTTATTAAAGTCGATCTGGAACTTTTGGGAGAATTCTTCCGGGCGAAAGAAAAATACGCCCAATTAATTGCATCCTAGGTGGAAAGAAACACAATAAAAACACAATAAATCATTACTTTTGATGTCTCTGCAGTCAAAAACAGCAGTGTTTGATAGCTGGCATTTCCACCCTTTGAGTTAAATAAGTAAGGGCTTACTTTGTAATAATTTTTTTAAATTGATTTTTCTTTTTCATTCCTTTTCAAGCATATTCCTTTACCATCTCAATTTTCAATGAATTTAGTGTGAAAAATAACTACTTTTCTCTGATTATCTTTTAATTAATTATTTGTCGGATTGTTTCAATGTTGTCGTATTTGTCGGATTGTAACAATCCCTTGACGAGGATTGTAAATGTCCATCTTTACTTTTAAAATCATTGCATTCCTCTATATCCCAACTTCAACACAATTTTTACTAATTAAATTTTATAATTCTTAAAATTTTTAAATTTTAACTATTTGAAAAACTTTTTAAGTTGACAACTGGATCGAGAAAATATCCAGAAAGACCAATTATTTGCTAAGTTTGAAAAGTTTGGGGAGTACGTGTACGTAGTCCCTAATTCTCTTTTGCCTAAGGTTCAGCTTTGAAATTAGTTTGTCATTTTTGTTAATAATTAACCATAAATATTATTCATTTTTATTTTCGGCAATGATTAAAAAAAAGTTTGTGCCACCCAATCAAACTCACACCCGGATAGAATAAGTAAGGTATGCCGTGAATTTGATACACATGATTTTTTCAATTTCTATTTTTAATATCACGCATCAAAATAAAATTTCATGTAATACTATTTTCCCATGGATTAATGACTTCAACGCTTTTGTTCACATGGTTTTTTCATTCAAAGATAATGTTTTTAAAATCTTTCGAAAAGTATTATACTTAATCCAGTTTCACGGATGCAATATTACAAATTATATTTAATGTTTAAAATTTTATCTTTTATTCTTACCTCTGAATCAAATTGCACATAACAGAATTCAAAAACTATTTTATGTAAAACAGAAATGTTGTCCATCAGGGTGACAGCAAAAATGTTAAATACCTGTGTTTCGAACTTCAAAATTGCGATAAGATCATGAGGCAAACCACAACTTCAAAATACTCTAGGAATCTTATAAATTCTGTGAATATGCAGAATAGTTATGCAGCAGATTAAAAATTTCTTCGTCTTGCCTCTAATAATTAAACTCATTCCTATGCTAGGACAGTAACAGGAATACCTTGGGAAAAGCTTTAAAATGATGTACCTGGATTGAATGAATAAATAAATAGATTAAAACATTATTTTTTAAGTACGCATAATTTTATGCTACAAATTTAATTTGTTGAATGTTGATATGTGATTTCAAAACATTTTATGTACATTTGAGAGAAAGATTTGGAAAGGCTTGAAATGAAATACGTACTCTTCCAACGTACTCTTGATACGTACTCTTGATTTTTCCTGATATTTTTTCGATCCAGTCGTTAAATAACAGCTTTTTGGTTGTTTAAAATTTTTCTTAGGAAAATTAAATAAATTGATTATTGTGTTCATATGAATAAAAATATATTGAGAAAAATTATTTCTAATTATTAAAAATCAAACAAACTTTGTGAATCAAGCAATTCTCGTGTTATTCTTCCAGAACACGATATTGCTAAGATTTTGGAGAATCATCCAATTCGAAATACTATTTTGGGATCGATTCTCCGCCATCCCCTTGCTTAGAGTGAGCGAGCTTAATATTCATGATGCTTCTCCAATACTTTTCAACACACAGGTACATCGATCGAAGCAAAGTTTATAAAGTAAACATACGTTTGTTTTTCTACATCCGGAAAGTTTCCCAGACGTTGTTTTGCAGTCGGGGTAGATCCATCACATTACTTCATAAATCATTTCGAAGTTTCATCATCAATTCACCGAATGCGGTTTTAAGTTTTTGAACAACTTGAGAAATAGATGATTTGAAGAAAGTTTTCGTCTCGTGTTGAATCAGAATATATGTAGCAAATGTCCCTAGCGAGTTGATGCACCTGCAGAGAGAAAAAGTCTTTTTTTTTTTCAAGGAGTAAAAATACCCCTTGACCTTTTTTTTTTAGAAGAGGGAAATTCATTTTGGAGGAATGAAATGTAAGAAAACAGTAAAGACCATAGTAGTTGTCTATTTAATAATTTTACAAAAAACATTCTGAAGATGTAATGTGCGAAAAGATGTGTGTACTATATATCGAATAGTGGCTCGTAGCACTTTTTTCTGAAGAAAGTTGTGCTTCATTTATGTCTGCCTAGATTTGTTAGAAAACATTGAGAATTGAAGTTAAAAATGCAAGACAAAGTGTCCAAAATACAAATAAAATGTTTAAAAAGAGTTAGAAAACTCTAGCAAATAGCTATTTCGGGGCTATTATAAAGGAAGCCCCATCATCAGTGCTAAAAGATGATGGGGCTTCCTTTATAATAGCCTCAAAATAGCTATTTGCTATAGTTTTCTAACTCTTTTTAAACATTTTATTTGGACACGTTGTCTTGCATTTTTAACTTCATTAATTGCACAAAGTTTTCGACTGCTTTTCTTACACATTGAGAATTAACTGAGACTTGACGATATAAATAAAAGCGTAAGCCAAATTCGATAAACATAAAATAACTGAAATGCCTGAACAGCAGTGTAATAAAAAATTGTGGAGCTGTTTTCTTTCGTTCGGTTTCCATGGAGACGACGCAAAATTTCTAAACTTGATACTCCTATTTTAAAGTAACCGAGTATAACTACAGAGAAAGTATAATAAAAGCTAATAGAGAAGCTATGTGTTAACAACATTCATTTTGTGTTTTAGCTCCTTATTTATCTTGTTGCGAGCAGATTTCAAAGTTACAAATCATTTCTTAAATTAAAACTGTTTTGATACAATGAAACAAAGTCGGAACAGCTGATTCCTGAGTACTTGTATTTTATTTCTTTCTTTACGAAAGCAAGACAAATTATTCCCATTTCCCGCCACATATCACTGTGGGTTCTGTTTGAGGCGGAATCTCCGATGACTTTTATATCTAGAAAACGCTTTTCTAGGAGAATAAATTGGAAACACGAGGCAATAGCGGACATTTCTCTATCTAACTCTCAAATTTCATTATTTTGCTGAAAACACAATAATAGAATTTTGTTCCTCTATTACCACTCAGTTCTGGTAAAATTAATTTATTGTTGAAATGAACCAATGCAATTACAAACGCAGATTTAAGCACGTTTGTTTCGTAAAGAGTTTTGATATGTTCTGTAGATACTTTGTCATAATAAGGACAGTTCTTTAATAAAATAAGATTTTAATTTACAAACATGACAATATAAACTACACAACAAGTGCGGGACAATTCATGACGTTTGATCAGTGAGCACATAATAGAACAGTTTCTCCGGGGAGGGTCGAAGTTGTAGTACATATAGTAAGTCGAAGTTGTATACATATTGTAAGTCGAAGTTGTAGTAAACAGTGCTGGTGTCACTGCGCACTGCGCAGTCATTCTATAAATGAGAAAATCAACAATACTAAAAACTACCTTGTTTTAGAGTAACAAATAGTTTTTTCTTCGTAATGAATTTGTGAGACTAAAATTGATAATTAATTGTATTAGAATCAGTGTATGATAATAGTTATAATAAACTAGCGTTGTTAGTAGGGTAGTATAAATTTGAGTAACTTTTGAAAATTTTGTGCTCGAAACAAAATCTTAGCTGTAGAACATAGGATGTCTAGACCAGGGATTAGCTATTGTTTCATCTGCAAATATTTTGCATATTTCTTCTCCACAAACTTTTCTCGGTGAAATCGAAATTTTTGAGTGCTTAAGATACTCTCATACCAACGATAGTAGAGAGAGTTATTTTCATTATTGGCAGTGTAGAAATTGGCGATCAGGATGAAAGCGGATACTGTGGTTGAAAAATAAGGTAGCTCTGAAGCCAATACACCCACAGCTCGATCGTGACATCCTGAGACCGCGATTTTGTCCTTATTTTGGACTCCTCAGTCAGGAATGTCCAATAATCGAGCTGGAGGGAGATATATTCTTATTGTAGCCTAGATTGCTTTCAAGCTGGTAGATAAAATGAATTTACCTTACCAGCGAGCGTCAATCACACCTCTTATTGTATCTTGGCTATACAATAAAAGGATATCTGCCTTCAGCTCGATTATTGGATATTCCTGACTGAGGAGTCCAGAATAAGGACAAAACCGCGGTCTCAGGATGTCATGATCGAACTGTGGGTGTATTTGCATTAGTTGCCTTAGCCCTGGTTTAAGGGCGGCAACTCATTGCATAATAGCCAGCTCTTGCCTTCAATTTCGAGTTGAGCCGTACCATGGTTTGCGGACGCTCGCTGGTAAATTAAATTCATTTTATCTACCAGCTTGAAGCCAATCTTGGCTACAATAAGATGATATCTGCTTCCAGCTCGACCATTGGCTATTCCTGACTGAGGTGTCTAAAATAAGGACGAAACCATGGTCTCGGGATGTTATGATCGAGCTGTGGGTGTATATTTGTTTCAGTTCTGCTTTAACCCTGGCTTATGGGCTGTAACTCATTGCATAAGGTAGCTCTTTTTTGGCCTCCTTTATCGCCATCACGGTGAAATTAAATTAACTGTTTAGCTAAACATCCAACAAAGACTACTCTGCTTAAATGTATTTATATGAAGGGCCAGGGGGAAAAAAGATGAAAGTCACTTTTTCTTCAATTTTGAGATATTAGCACTAACTAGGAGCTATGAAGGACTAGTATCATCTTGTAGAACAACAAGGGGGAATAAAGATGAGAAGCGACCGAAATGTGCATGAAAACTCGAAAAACTACATAAGGAGCTACGAGAAATCAAACTTTGTTCTTCGTTTTTCTCGAAATCGCTTTTTGGTCACTTTCATCTTTTCCCCCCTGGCCCTTCATATTTTAATGTACTTTATCTGCCCGGAACTCTAATTCTATTATACGAAACCATATCATGCTGACAAATTAAAAGTAATCACAAAGCTCACTCCAGTTATTTTGCTCTAAGAAGGGTAGATGAAATTTTTTAAAGATTGCTTTAGTGTTCCAGAAAAATAGCAAAACTGCGCTGCTGCTGTAGTTTTTAATAGTATGATGACCTACTGACCCGAGAGTTTCATTATTGTAATGATATTGGAAGTTAACTCATTAGCGTATATATTTGATTTCAGTCATTTTCTCTCTTTCTCAAAAAAAAAAAGAAAGAAAGAAAACTTCTACAATTATTACTAAAATTTTGCTCCAAACTTAAAAGTATTTTTGTATTTAGCAAAAAGCTTTTAATTACACCGTGGCATCGAATAGTTATGTGACAGTTCAAAAAGGTCATTTAAGACATTAACCCGCGATCACTCGCGCTACTTTGCGTCACACGAGCACTCGCGGGCCCGGGCCTCACAGCCCGGAGTCACGGTTTTTTCAGGAAATTGAGTTTGCACATAAGCAGAAAAATTTGATGTTTTGAACAACTAAATTTTAAGACACTCACTCGTATATGCCGACTTCGGGGAAAAATCAATTAGACATGTCATTTCAAGTTTTAAGCCTTAATCACAAAGTCTGCAACCTCATCATTTCACCTTTATAACTCAAAATGCTAACTCTGCCGTCACACAAGCACTCCACGCCGGGGCCTCGCAGGTCCGGGAGCGGTTTTTTTCAGGAAATTGAGTTTTAAAGCAGAAAAAAATTGTGTTTTGAACACTAAATTTTAATCACAAAGTCTGCAACCTCTTCATATCATCTTTATAACTCAAATTGCGAAGCATTTTACAACCTCTTTCTTCGCGTTCTCAATGCAGAATGAGAAACGCGAGCACTCGCGCCGGGCCTCTGAGGCCCGAACCGATATTTTTTGGGGGAAAGAGGGTCTGTACATTCCTGAAAAACATGTGGTCAGTAAGAAGGTGACCCTGAACGCAGCTACTGTGGACCTCATCCATTTCAGGTGAAGGGGTGATTTTTGGCAGCGAATTTAAATAATGACCGGGCCTGAGAGGCCCCGTGCGAGTGCTCGCGGGTTAAAATGACGCTGCAACATACATATATTTGTAAGTGTACTAAAAATAGCTTTCCTCAACGCCGAACGATTTGGGTTCGTAAGAAGATAAATGCAAAAAGAATTTGAGCATGTAATAAAAGTATAGATTGTTAGGTTATATTTCTATATATAGATAGCACAGATAATAAACATTTTTTGTCATCAGTTAATCAGCGAGAAATTCCAAAGAATAACAACACTTCATAATGGAAAAAATAACCAAAATCAGACGTGATTTAAAAAATTCTTACCTAGAACTTAGTTGGATTTTGAGCATACAATCAATGCCGTATCTTATGCAAGGAACGGAAAAATCAATCTAAATGTATTTCTCCTGTATTCATTTTTAACATAACCAAAAACTTTATTTCTGAATCGATTTTTCTCCCGTTCTTACACGTTACACTGCCATCTGGTACAGCAACTGTTAATTTTACAGAATTCCATTTCTTTATTTAATCATTTAAGAAAGGCTTCTTTATTAAAAGTTATAAAATTGTACCTTAGGAATGGGGTTTTCTGAAGAACAAAAGGTATAAAGTGAATTTCCTTTGCCTTCCGCACAACATTTCCCTCAGGTCAAAAATAAATTGACTCGTAGAGAACAAATTGGAGAAACCTCGTTTCCCGGAGGCTAAGTAAACTATGACAGGGAAATATGAGGATATATTCTGAAATAAATCAAATATTCAAAGTTTCTTTCTGCCTGATGTAAGAATTGGTTTTAAAGTGATTTTACTGTGCTGTATCAAATGACAAAGATTATTTTCAAGAACTTTTTCCCAATTTAATATCAATAACATGGAAATTTTAAAAGAATGTGTTATTATTATACAAAGAATTGTCACTGAGAATCGGTTAGAGCTCAATATTGAGATTTTCAGAGCAGGAGAGAAGTTCAGTCGTACAAAATAATAAACTATGCTCTGAATTTATATAAAATACGCACAAAAGTTTAATTTACATCAAAATTTAACATTTTCCGGAAGAATGGGATTAGTACTTCGCATTTATCCTGGAGTACAGTATTTATAGTGGAAATGGAAACACTTAAATTGCGTATCCGAAATAATTGGTAAGGTGAAATTCATAAAAGAATGTTTCAGTTCCCTTCCACATAACCAGTGGCACACCCAGGATTGGTTCCTGGGAGGGGCTAAGAGTCGATCCTTCGGAAAGTTTCCGAATTTGAAGTCCTAAGAAAAAACTGCAGTCGTTTTTGGGGAAATTAAAAAGGGGGTTGGGGGCTATGTCTTGGCAAATTTCCAAAAATCAAATCCATAAAACGCATTTCAAGGAGTTTGGTTCAATGAAGGGAGAACATCTTGATACTTCTGGGAGGGGCTTAAGCCCCTTAGCTCGCCCCGTGGGTGCGCCATTGCACATAACAAGTAAAACTAATTGAAACCAGTTTCTTCGCATTTGCAAACTGCTGGGGAGGAATATGTAAAATTACGAAACTATAACAAACAACTTTTTTCAGTGTCTTCTCAAGCAACGATGAGGCCTGGACAATTGTTTGGAAATACGCAGAGCTCTCAGAATGTCTCTTAAATTTTAAATCTCGACTGCAACCTTTCTTGACTATGGAGAAATAAGCTAAGATCAAGCAAAGGAAGTAGTTCCCTAACGCGGTGCCCGAATTTTGGGTGAAATTATAGACCCTTCCCTTTAGAAGTAGAATTACAGCGTTCTATCTACGCATATGTAGCCTTTTTTTGTCATAATATTCGTAATTTTTTAAATATTTTCAATTTTACAAGTGGAGTAGCGCGGAAACGTACATACATTTGAATTGAGCGCTCCTGCCAATAAGAGTTCACACACAGTTGGCGATTTCCTCTAATTCGCCAAAAAGGTTTCTGTTAACTCGGTTTTTCTTCCGCGCGTAGTGACGTCACTGTCAACTTAAGTTGCCAGCGAGTATAGTCTTTCGCTCACCAACAGTTTAAAAATACTGCAAATGAGTCGTTTAGAATCAAAACGCTTTTTATCTATTTCTCAAAATCCACAGTTCTGAAGCTGGAATTATGGGAATAAAGGGATCTTGACTTAAAACTCTTACTTTAGATTAACTTTTGGTTGAGGTCTAGTGGTTTTTGACCAATTACCTTTAAACCATTGGTAAGAAGATCATAAACTTTTGAATAAAACTATTTTTTTTATAAAAAATGGACTTACCTGGTTTTGATTCTAAACGACTCAAGTGTAATAGAGCTTTTCTCCATCTATCTCATGCTTATATTTATCTTAACTGAACCTACTAAAAAGTTTCAAATTTCGTTAAGTTATCTGGCAAGATTATTCTGAATGATAGTAGTTATATTTTTTTTGCGATCGATCTAGAAAAGTAATCATATATTTTTGTACGAGAAAGGGGAGGAAAATATTGGTTGTTAAGGGATGATTTAAGGCATTAGTAAACAAGATGATTTAAATATGACTAATATATCCCAGATTTCATTCATAGTATGGCAGCAATTTTTTTATGGTGGAAAAGAATGGCATTCTTGCGCGATTGAATAGACATCAACTTGGTACTTGTCAAATTAGACAAATACTTCCTAAAACCATCTAACCCTTACATCATTTGCATTTGAAGTTTACTGTAAATTTAGTTTTTTGGGAGCAGGGAGTCGGTGCCGCTCTAGTTGCTTTACTTAGTTGGAAAGAGTGGCTATCACACTCCAAGAATTGTGAGAAATACTCGTTGTCAAGAACTTGTTCAGACATACGGTTCAGGCTAAGTCTATTAAAAACAGTTCACTGTGTAAGTTCTCGTTCATATTTATTTGAAGAAAGGTGATGTCTAAAGAGCACCAGGTTAAGCTATTGTTACGTTTTCTCACAAAAAGCAGCAAGTGCTCCATATCATTTGTAACGTGAGTAACGGTGCAGCTTTGGAAATGCAATGCATCAACTGTGTACCTTAGAGATAGATAAACGTAAGTCAATTAAGTTACTTTTCGGGAGGAGCTTGAAAACGTTTTTCTGATGCATGCAAAGGATGGGGCTCACGCTTTTTTATCGCTGCTTCCAATAATTGTGAATGGATTTCTTTTAAAGAATCACATTCTCATGGTTCGATGTGGAATAAAATGATGCGGAATAAATGTATACAATGCAGTAATAAAATGAAAATCGCCTATTTTGGACTTGTTATCAAGTCAGGCTGTGAGATATAGAACTGATCTTAAAATAATGTTGGACCAACTGGCTTCAAAATATTTGAGCTAAAATTGACTCATCGAAGGACGAATGACGACTCTCCTGAGGTGGTCTCTATCGCATTCACGAGTCATCAGAGGGTGAAAGTACTTGCAAAAGGGTAGCTGCCGCAGAAATGCACATTGTACAATGCTAAAATGAAAAATCGATATAAAAGAGAGAGAGAGAGAGAGAGAGAGAAACGTCCATAGTCATAAAGTTAATAATGACTATGGAAATCAAATATACAGTCATAAGATACATAAATTAAATAGCGATAAATTAATGATGAAATTATTAAAAGAGATAATGATAGAATTATGTTGTTGTTGTCTTGTGCCATCCAGACCGGCATGGGGTGCATGTCATAGGAACCCGCTTATAGGGTAGGCAACCTTTCACAGCACAACAACACATTCACACAAAGAAAGGACAAGGGCAGGAGAAAGAAAGTACATCCATGCCCTAGCCGAGATTCGAACCCGGGACCACTCCATCCGAGTCCTCTTTGTACTTCATTTAATTTGATGAAGAACTATCCATATAACTATTAATTTGCATTGAAAATGAGGTGAAGTCTTTTTTTCATATGGTTTTATCTTCAATATTTTGTTCTGCAGCAGTTGTGAACTAGATCAGAAAACTTTACTTCCAATAAAGACTCCTTTCATTCGATGAAACTTTATGAACATTTTTATTCGTTTCAAATATCAATTCAACGGCAAACATGTATGCTCCCAAAGTCTGTATCGTTTTAAAAAGATCGAAATGACTTCTTAAAAAGAAAAATAGCAAAAATTGAAATATTTTGAGCTCAATTTAAAGAAATGCTCGGCAGTTATCGTTTTATAAATATGCATAGAACGAAAGAGACAGGGTGAACTCTTCTTTTTTTCTCTTACCCCCTTTAAAAGTTTTAGTTTTTAGCTTTGCGCTACCGGCTGAAAGCTCCCTTTATCCATGCCAGCTGTGTTTCACTGCGCGCAATCGTGCAATAAAGAGACTGTCAACACTTGGTAAATGGATAGTCAGCAGGCGGTGACGTTGTCACTCCGGAAAATATGTCAAGTGGGGCTTAAAAAAAGCGTCAGATTTCTGTAGCTTTATGCAGATATTCAGATATTATTATTCTTATGCAATGAGATTTATTGTCTTCAGTAAGTGAGTGTGGAACTATATTTAGCACTTTTGCTACACTATGGCATCGAAAAAAAATTGAAATGAGTGATTAAATCGAAGTTGTTAAGATTTAAGATATGAAACTCAGTTTTTTTTTCTTTTTGCCATTATCTATCCAATTTTGAAGCAAAGGGAATCAACTCTAAATTTCCAATTTTACATTTAATTATTACGAAGACATTGTTTGATTCTTTACTGAGAAAGAACAAGTTTACCAATCAATCTCCTTTTTAGAAAAAATGATAAAAATTCACAGAAAGCGAACTTTGAATGAGATTTCTCACCCAATAGTTAACGAAAAGAAAACCAACCGAAAAGCAGATGTTTTTATTTTTCTTTCTGTTGCCAAATTCCTAACATTTTTTTTAACAACTACAGTCGAGTCTCGATAATTTGAAGTCGCAAGGGCACAGCTAAAAGTTTCAGATTATTGGTTGTTCGAGTCACAAGACTTTCTCACAACGTTCTCAAGTGTTTTTGACCCAGTGAAAACTTCGAGATAAAAGAATATTCGAGTTATAAGACTTCGAGTGATCGAGATTCCACTGTATGTAATTATGCGATTAAAACATTGGGCATTTTTCGTTGCATACATGCCAACCTGCAGAACTAAACCATAGTTTTGCCTTTGCTCTATAATATAAAATTAAACATTTCGCAGCTAAAAAAAAGAAATGCGTGCACAATCCCAGCTTCCTATTTTCGCTGTTGTTGCATTTCGCGTTTTTCGTTTCAAAAGTAAACATTCTAACTAATTTCGCATTCATTACGTAAGAAAATATGTTCAGAATAATATACAGCTTCTTCACATTTTTTGCAAGATATTGAACTTGGCTAGAGTATTTATAGTTTTATCGGTGCTCTTCTCATGTATTACAAAAACTAAGATTTTCATAAAGAAAATAGATGAATTCACGGCCAGGAGGGTGCTAAATTTTGCTATATATACACATAAATAAGAGCTAAAAGTAAAAAGCTTACTAATCTAGTAAACAAACTTGTGATTTATTGAGGAAAATTTTTGTAAATATTTTTTTTTTTGAAATTCCTTTATTTTTTTTATTGATATTTTTTTTAAAATGAAATTTAAATTCGCGTAAGACACACTTCTACTCATCAGCTTTAGAGTTCGTGATTCTATCCATGTATCCCTCGAATCTGCTGTTGCAAATTTATTTAATATATATTCTTTGCTTTCCTAATAATCATTTTTTAATGTTGCTTTCAAAAAGAAACGAATAATGAGCCATTTCACAGAAATTCAGACATTTTATCCCACACGGGGGGAGGGGGGGGCTGCTCTATGTTTCGAGTCACATATAATGCAGCAAGCTCCCGATTATCCGCGAATTAGGGTGGCACGGTAACAGCGGATAAGCGATTACCGCGGATAACCAAAAAATAGGTTAAAAGATATATAGTATAAACGATACTAAAAAATTCAGTAACAGTCGCCCATACATTTAAATTGTAGCTAGACTCGATAACATTGAAGATAAAAAGTATCTTTAACCGCTAAAAATGAACAATTACACTCCTAAAATCCCCGTATAAAGATTAAGACAGAAGTGTGAGCGATTCGCAGATAACCCGAAAAACCGACCTCGGATAATCAGAAGTTTACTGTATTTCAAAAATGTAAGAAAACAATTTTTTTTTTCGTAAGAAATCACTTGCACTTTTGATTTCTTAGGCGAAAAAGTTGTGCTTATTACACGCTTTGAAATTAAACATAGAACAGCCACGTGCGGAACAAAATACCTGCTTTTTAACGTGGCACAGCTCAAAAGACGATGGGGGGAAAAAAAACGAAAAAGAAAACGAATTGGGAAGGATTTATGATTAAGGCGAAATATTATTGAAAATCGCAATGCCGGAAATATGCTGGAATTCCGTCGGGGAAAAACAGCCGCTATATATTAGAATAATAATTCTATGAGAATCCGTACAGGGCCGAAAGATATGGTACGGAAGCCTCCAGTGTGAAATCAATTTCCTTTTGTATTATGGATGAAGCCCTGGGTCTATTTCAGACGGAGATCCTGATAAATGACTCTTGGATCGGGTTCCGTTTATATAGACGTAGCACCCATGCCTCTCCCGACATCCAATCATTACCTCCTTTTATTGCGTTGTTTAGTGGGCGGAATGGCATTTATATCGACGCTTTTGCCGATTCTTCTGTTAAATGCAACTTGAAGCGGAGCCTTTCTGTATTTGTATATTTTGATGTGTGACTAGTAATGTAAAAATTCTTGGTTGGATGAAAACGAGCGAGATCGGGAAGGTTGTTTTTAGCCTACACCTTCGGCTACGGTATAAAAGGCAGACGATAAAAGCATTCAAAGTGGCTCAATGCATCGTAAAAATATCGCCTAGTCCAAAAACAAACAAACAAACAAAAAAAAATAATTATCGAAAATTTAAAAGTTGGAAAAGTTGGATTTTGAGATGGGGAAAATGTGTCTGTCGGTCTGTCTGTCCAACAGCCCCCAATTAACTTTTGAATGAATCGTAAATTTGAACAAACTTCTTTTTTGTTCGAAATATCACTGCGGGGACACCTCTTTGCCGGACATTAATTTTCGATTTGAACGATTTTTCATTCAATTTTAAACCATTCAATGAACTTATCCGTCTGTAATAACTTTTGAATGAACAGTGCACTTTGAACAAACTTTTTTTTGTTCGAAAGTTCTCTCTGATGGCATACATTTGCGGTATTATATAATTAAGAGCACATTGATCAGATGCTAGTGCACGAGAAAGCAGGCTTGTTTAAGTTCTGGACAGAACTTCTTGCTCCTTTTTTGCAACTTGATCCATTTACACGGGTGTAACATGTTATACTTGCACTTTATCCGCTGAATTTCAAATATTACCTTTAAGGAACCTGACCGCTTTAAAACCAGCGTTGTCGATGAAATTTTCGTAAAAAAAAAAAAAAAAAAAAAAAAAAACTGTAGTCTGATTCATTGACTTTTCAAAATTGTCTCCCTTTTTACTCCACGCAAATTACAGCTGGAGTTATAATTATATTATTAGGGTTGCATACCAAATTCCAAAGAAACATTAAATGCTTTTCTGGGAAATGAAAATTTTGAAAAAAGCTGCCCTGAGGAAAAAGGTGAAAGTTATTTCAATATTTATATGAAATTTTCTGATATAATTTTTGTAGTATGCTTGCCGATTTCATCTAAAACTAAGCTGAATCTTAGAATTAAGAAAGATTTTTATTAGCGTAAGTTTAAACAAAATCATTTTTTTAAGAAAAATTACCAGATAGGAATTTTGTTCCACTGTACTTCAAAAACATTTCTGAAATATAAGAAGTCTTTTACAGCAAAACACACATAAGTATCATAAAAGTGTATTCATACAAGGGTTTATGTGTAATTAGAGCTCAATTTTATCTAAAGCTCTTAGCATGACACGTTTTTCAATAATTTTCTTCAAATTTGTTCATTAAAAAAAAATGAAAGCTCGTTTTTACATTTTTTTCTTAGTTATGAAACATATGTCTTAAAAAATAAAACGAAGAAGCACAGGGTGTTCCTATTCAACCTACATGACCTTTATTTTCACAACCGTTCGTCTTAAATGCATACTACCAATTGCAAAATGCAACAAAACAAGGGCAGAGTTAAGCGATCAACCGTTTTAAGTGAAAAAGGGAATACGAAACCTAACTTTTTATGCCAGTTCTAGGTCACCTAACTTACATTTAGGGAAATATTCTCAATTGAAAATAATTGCAACTCAAAAAATTTGAAAGCTTGCGATCAAAATTCAAAAAGATATACAGTGAAACCTGTGTATAACGATACTCAAGGGACCGAGAAAAAATATCGTTATAGACAGATTATCATTATAGACAGTTTGAGCAAACAGCTCAAACTGTTGGCTGGGACCAAACCAAAATATCGTAATAGGCAGGTTTATCGTTATATACAGTATCGTTATACACAGGTTTCACTGTATTCAAGTTCAAAGTTTTAAGGGCCCACGCAGAAAATAAGCTATCGCCCTGCCGGTAGAATGACAGGTTGTCAAAGTAAAAACACAAAATATTTATATTTTTCATTAGCATTGAAAAATAATCGCAAATTTTATGTTATTATCTGAAAAGCATCTTCCCAAAACGGAAAAAGCACGCACTATGCACATATAAAATTTGAAACCCTTGTTATAGTGGTTATACTTCCCTCCAAATAGTGTTATTGACAGTGAGTGTAAAGAGGTGTAAGTCACAAAACGCTGTGTTTCACATCTCGGTGAATATTGGTCGTACTAATGGCAAACTTTTTGTGTTCGAATGGTTTTTTTTTATGCTTTTGATTCCTCTAAATATAAGTTAGGGGAACTAGGATCCGTTCAGAAAGCTCATGCAATGAAACGAAGGTTTAACTCATTAATGCCTAGCGTCCCTTATTAGGGACGGTCCAAAAAGTGTCTGAATTTACCAAAAATGAACATTTTAACCAAATAATAGTGTTCAATTATTGCCCTGATATTGTTTCAATCCATTATTAACAGATTTCAGCACATAACCATTGTAAAGTGGGTTCTGGAACCGTATAACCAGTGTACAAAATATCTTTGGAAAAAAATCTCAGGCATCAATGAGTTAATACAATTGGTGTACTTTTAGGCTGACTTGTGCACTAAATGATGTCTCTATTAAAACGAAATTTTTCAAAGAATGAACAATATATAATTGTGCCAGCTTTTGAGATAAAATATCATACATTTCCATGTACACCAAATAATTAACGAAATTAAAACGAATATAATCGAAATTGCTCACTTAATTGCTTCCTAAAAAATCGATTAAATAATTCAGCAGTCCTCACGAACGTTAATGCCCAGGAAACCCATTTCGCGGGGCACGAATTGAACTCATTTGCACAACACTAATTATTTTCCAGGACTCTTTTCGCCCAATTTTATTTTTCTCCGAAATGAGCGTCGAAATTGTCTTCCGCTCCTCGATTCTCTTTCTCTCTCTCTCTCTCGCATAGAATAATGAAATGCAAAGTACGTGATTTTACATTATAGTAATAATGACGTTATTTAAAAATGTGTTGGTTGGGTGGGTGGTTGTCGTGTTTATGGAATTGAAAAGTTATTTTCATATAAGACCAAAGGTCCTACATAGGGTGTTTCATTTAAATGTTCCAGAGCTTCTGGAGGGCTAGGGGCATTCATATGTATCGAAATCATATAGCAATAGGGCGGCTCAGGAAATGCTTTCTCGACGCAGTGAAATTCCAGATATGCCGAGATTATTCCAGATTGTTTGGAATTCCTTGAGCAGAAGATGTGGGGCGTGTATTGTAGCTGGTGGAAAAAGCTACGAATACTTTGACCCATGTACATTTTGCTTTTTTACATGTATTGAAACTATTTCCCCCTTTCGTCTCTTTTCTTTATGGTGCTTCTGTGTAATTCACCACTTCAGGAAAGCATGTCCGGCGCAGCATTGCCGTATGATTTCGAGTCGTTAGGATGCTCCCTACTCTTCTAGAAATTCTGAAACACTTAAATATGACACTCTGTATATTGAGCCGGAAATATCCAAGCAGTTTTTTAAGTACAAATCTGCTTGAGGACAGTCACTAATTTGTTGCAAAATCGCTAGAATTGTAGGACATCAGAATAGGTGGTCAGGAGTCAGTTTTGTACCGCGGCAGTTTTTACATAATTACATTGCATGTAGGTTCGGTCCTGTTAGTGGGTTTTCATATTTTTCAGACAGTTTTCCAATCTATTAACCGCGGGCCATATCCTGCTCGCTAAGTTGATTCTAGTGGCTCGTTGTTTTACCAATGTTACAAAAAAAAAAAAAAAAAAAAAAAAAAACACGAGAAGTGACAATGTCGGAAAATTTGGAGCCAAATATTCAGAAATTGCTTTTTGAAAAACATGCATTTAAACAAAATAAGCATCAAGTACTGATAATACAATACATTGGTTCGTAATTTTCTTTCCTGTTTCATATTTTCCCTTGTTATTTAGAAAAGAATAAAACATTTAAAAATTTTCCATGTGTTCTGGCCAGCGAGAATCATTTTAGCATGAGGTTTCGCCGGAAAACATAACCCATTAATGCCTGACATTCTTTTTTTCAAAGATATTTCGTATACTGGTTACAATCAGTGTTTAATGAACAGGAAAAATAATTAAAAAAATATTATGTAAAAAATAATTGTTTTATCAAGGAAAGAAAAATCGTCCCTTAAAAGTTACGATAGACCCCAGAGGGTACATACTTTTTTCACGAATTTTTTTTCTGCCTACGATATAATATTTAAAAATACATTTTATAAGAAGAAATAAAATCAGCAATTAACACAAACTGGGAAGCTGGGAATCACTTTGAAAACATGGCTTTTTTTCTTGAGATTGTGAACGATGTCATTTTTGATAAAGATCATATTAAAACTGCTACAGAACACACTTTACAATGGTTATGGGCTTCAATCTGTTAATAACGAATCGAAACAATACCAAGGTACTCATTGAACACTATTATTTGGTTGAAATGTTCATTTTGGGGAAATTCAACCCCTTTTTTGGACCGTCCCTAAAAAGGGACGCTAGGCATTAATGGGTTAAAATATTTTACAACTTCTAATTTTAATTTGATTACATAAGTGAAGCTTCCTTCTTCTGAACAAAGCACAATAACGACTTGTTCCAACTGTAAACATGATGTCGGATTGTTCTGGCAGTGATTGACATTTGATTCGCTTACAGAACAAGAGCAAATATTAGTCAAGAAAGTTAGACGTCACCCAATACTTTATCACAGTGTTTGTTTTTCAGAATAAAGTACTACTTTCGTTTTGAAAATTCCTTTTTTTGCTCTTAATTCATTACTAAGTTATTTTTTTTATGATATATACGAGTATACATTTTGCAAAACTTAATATATTATATATATTTTCATTATCGTTAAATTAATTTATCTTTTCCTTCCCCGGGGCAAACATTACTTTTGAGGCCCCTTCTTTAATGTCGCTATTTCCTCGAATTGGAGTCATAACTTTTCTGTTTCAATAAATTATATTATGGGCATAGGATTTATGTTTTTCTTACGTAGTAGACCCCTTCGTAGATAACCCACATTATTTTAACCGAAATAAGTAAAATATCAAAAGTTATTCATTAGAAATTTGTATGAAATGTGTTAAAAGGACTGAAGCATGGGGTCTCCAAATTTTTTAGCCAACGGGCTGGTTTTTAAAATTTTTCAAGACTTACAAGCCAAATCATCCTCCTCCCTCCTAATAAGCTTTGTAAAATTTCTAGAATTTAAAAACAAGTCTCAAATTTTATGCCAAATATTTTGTTTTCATTCCCCAGATGTGGACTTTTTTTAGCATTAGAGCTAATATTCATTTATCACTGGGTTATAACAGTAAAATACTCAAAATTACATAAAAATGATTTCAAATTGGTTTATTTTAGTTGCTACCAATTCCATATCATTAAAAATTTCCTACTCAATCATCATTAGTTACCTTTCGTGAAAACTTTCGTTATCTATTTGAAACAGTTTGTATAACCTCCTTAAATCTTTTGTTAACTGAGAAATAGTCCCTAATATATATAGACATATACATATACACCTCAATTCCGAAACCTATCTAGCTCCCCCCTCTTTATTTAAATATATCTTACTATGCCTAATTTCTCGTGAAATTAATTACAAACAAATTTTGAGAAATTTTTTAATTCTATATTGGGACAGAAAACTGGAGCTGGACTACTTGATGTCATTGAATATTTTATGATTGATATTGCATTTATCTTAATATGTGCAATTGGAAACTCGTAAAATACAGACACACAGGAAGTTCTTGCAGTAGATACCTAGTACGTAATTACACTGGCGGAAAAAAATCCCAACACCGAGAAAAAAATGCCGTAGAGTAATGAAATTTGGGTAATGCAATTGTCTAGTTAACGTGTTTAATTGATTAAATGTACAAGATTACTGGCTAATTTAAGCTCAAGAAAATGCTGTGCAAATGTGAAATTATGTTAATTTAATAGAGGGTGTAACCTCCAGAATTTTGAAGGCAAGCCTGCAAGCGTGCATGCATTATGTCATACAGGTGCCGAATGTCACTTTGTGGTATGGAGTTACATGCTTGTTGCACTTGCTGTGTCAATACTAGGACCGTCATTGCTGACTGTGGATGATGCTCGAGGTGCCATCCCATTATATCCCATACGTTAACAATTGGAGACAGACCTGGTGATTTTGCAGGTCATGGTAACATGTCAGCACTCTGTAGAGCACATTGCGTTACAGCAGCGATGTGAGGGCGAGCGTTATCCGGTTGGAAAACGCCCCCTTGAATGCTACTCATGAAGGGCTGTACTACTGGTTAAATTAACAGACTGACGACAAATTTTCAGTCAGTGAGTTTGGGATAACCACAAGAATGCCCCTGCTGTCGTAGGAAATTGCTCCAGAGACCATAACTCCAGGTGTGAGTCCCGTGTGTCTAGGCCGTAGACCGCTTGGATGCAGGCGGTCCCCTGGCCTCCTTCTGACCAATATACAGCCACCACTGGCATTAATTCAGAATCTGTTTTCATCAAAAATTACAACAGATCTCCACTGCGACCTCCAGTGAGCTCTGTCGTGGCACCACTGCCGTCGGAAAAGGCAATGGATTTCAATCAGTGGAATACCGGCTACATTTTGCCTGGCTCGGAGCTGTCCTTGAAGTAAACAGTTTCTTACCGTTCCTTGGGTCACGACGGTACCAACTGCAGCTCGAATGTCAGCCACAGATGCAGTACGATGCGCCATAGCCGTACGCAAGATTTGGCGATCTTCCTTCTCAGTCGTGCCACGTGGCAGCTCGGAACTCGATCTTCTTGAGGTAGTACCATCCCTTACCCATAGCTTCCAATAATCATGCATGGAGGAAACATTCCCACCCAAGTCTTTGCAATATCGCGAAATGAAAATCCACCTTCTCGTAGCCAATTTGTACGACCTCGTTTAAACTCGGTGAGCTGTTGATAATGGCTTCTTCGTCTCCTTAGAAGGTATTCCTGGCTAACATGAACGCAATTCGTCCAGTTTCACGGAAAAATAATACACACGAGCTTCACAACACGCTCTTAAAACAAGCCTTATTTGCATGTTCTGAGTGACGCCAGCTGCACCACACTTATGCGCGGAACACGAAATTTCAATCGATGTCATCTTTCAGTTGTATAAACACGCCTACCAAATTTCGTTTATCTAACACAAGTCTTTCTTGGTGTTGGGATTTTTTTTTTCCGCCAGTGTATGACTTGTCTGATTTACGCATCTAAAATTTAGCGACGGGCCAGATTTTAGATGCTAGGGGGGCAAAGTTTGAAGACCCTGGACTAAAGAGGTCTGTGGTGAACATTTTGTGTACAATATCTATAACAACAGCTTCTATAATTGGTTGACTTACATAAGAAATATGTGTAATGCAAATATGATTTATGTTACAAGTATTATAAATCACATTTATGTTACAAGTAATATAAATCACATTTATGTTACAAGTAATATAAATCACATTTATGTTACAAGTAATATAAATCACATTTACAAGCAATATAAATCGCATTTATTTTACGAGTAATATAAATCACATTTATAAATATACAAAAGACCGGGTGAGATTTTCAACATTATTCCAAGACCATATCAAACTGCCTTTTCCCGCATTCTGAGTGGGCACACGAGGGGTCTCACCTTTCAGCAGGGGAAAAATACTTTTCCAAATTATCCTTGGTGTTGCGCCGACGTGGCTTCCCCCGGACATATTTTGACCTGTTTGAATTTTACAAAAGACGAAGTCCTTAGGGACCCTACACTTTTTTTTAGACGTTTTGGACATTTTTGGTTTTATGGGGGTTGTCTAGCCCAGCTAGACAACCTGAGATAAGTAAGAAGAAGAAGATAAATATAAATCACATTTATACTACATCTAAATTTGGATTATTGAATAATTTATGATTTAATATGAATCTGATATTATTGAAGAGAGCAAGAGCACAAATTCATTAAGAAATAATTAACTATGCAGCTGAAGATTTCCCCCTATTATCTCTTACTTCATTTCGTGTGTGTTACTCCTTACTTGTGAGATTTTTTACTTTGGCCAAATTTACATTTCTAAGCAATGAATGTTTAGCACTTTTTTTAAGTATCATTTTTTGTTTAGTTTCAATGTTAAGAATTTTTCAATGTTAAGTGTTTCTCTCAAAATTTCTATGTTTTATTTATGGGAGTATTGTAGCGACCCCTTTGAAGTGGGCTCGGGCCAACAACCCCATATGTTCTTGCAGAAATCAAGTAGTGGCCGTATTTTAACTATATACCTAGATGTTGTAGGCATAAATCGTGAATTCTTTAAATAAACGCATTAAAAACGGAAGTTTAAACTTTATTTATTTAAAAATTATCCAATTTAAAAAATTCTTTAGCGTGGAAACTTTTCACTGTGATCCTGATGAAAGCTTTCAGTAAAAATATTTTGACATTAGCTCCGGTTTCTTTTCTATTTTCCTTTTTTCTCTCGTATACCAGCGGATTCTCGATTCCAAGAGGATTGCTATCAGGCATAAAATATTTCGACGGGTTGTATTGATTGTGTGTTAGGATTCTTTTTCCTCTAAGAACCTATTCTAAATGTATGTGTTGCATTTGACACCACGAGTCTAAATAAGTTTCTATACATTTTCAATGACTTTTTCTTTTATTTATTTTTGTTTATTTAGTTTAAAATTTTAAACTTACATTATAGTTTTTAATTTTTCAATCGAATTTTTCTCGTTATTCAATGGCATGTTTTCCAAAATATATTTATTTTATTATGTAAAAACATTGACATGAAATGATTTTGATGGATGTTATTTGGTTGCTTTTTTTTTTTCGTTTTTTGTTATCACTTTTTTGGAATTTCTAGTCTTGTTTAATGGCTTGTTTTTCTTTTAAAAAGACTCATTATTCAGGCAAGCTAACGTATTTTGTCTATAAATAAATAGATTGTGAATAAACATGGCTGCAAAGGCTAACAATAATCGCTAAGATTAAAAACGGGCCAAGTAACGTTCCTGTAACAGAAATACACCTGAGCAGTTCTAATTTATTAAATGTATTCCACGCCTTCCTTAAAATTTTCTACAACATTGTTGATATTTCCGGTCTTTATTTCTCAGATTTCAATTCTGAGAGCAACAACTGTTTTCTCTTTTTGTTATACAAACACTGAAAAATGAAGCAATGAAAGGTCCAAAGATAAGTTAAGACACTGCTGACAGAGCTTAATATTTATTTAATCAAAGCCAATAAAAGTGTTAAAAGAAGTGATGTGATAATTCGTGACGTCTGTTTCAGGACGAAACGCTACAGTTAAGTATTATATAAAAACAAATACTGTTGGCCCCGCTTAAACGAATACTGTCGGTTTCAAGAAATATTCGATTAAACGGGGTATTCGATTAAGCGGGGATCTTTAACATTACGTTTATGGCATCGGTTCCGGGATATTTTATTTGTATAAGCGCGGTATTCGTTTATGCGCTACCCGATTAAGCGGGGACGACAGTAGTTGGTTCTTCAGAAAAATATTTGAATCGTATACAATACGATTGATCAATAATTACTGTTTATTAAGGGGTCACAGGACCTTCATAACAATTTTCTTAAATTTACTTCAAATATGTGATTTTTTGAAACCTTCGTTTATACACTTCTTTAACAATGAATAACTTATTTTCAAGCATGAAATATGTTTGCCAACTTTTTTGAAAGTTTGAAAAATTTAAGAAATTTTAATTTTTAAAAACCCAAAGGCTTTTTTGCTTTTGCACTTCATAATTTCTTTTTGCTCAATGGTCACAAGAGTCGCCCCAAAAATATATGTGCATTCATTTTCTAATGTATTGATTAGAAAATATTTTGCGATTTTCATGTAAAATATTATAAACATTTCTTGGAAAATTTTGTTTTTAGAGGTACATCAAGCTCTAAAAATTTTAGTAATTTATAAAATGCTTATTCAATGCACAATTTTGTTAAATATACAATCGACGCTCGTTATAACGACCACACGTTACAAAGACCATCCTAATATAACGACCGGTGAGAAAGCCCCCAACTGTATCCCATTATACTCTATGTTCTACCTCTTATAGCGACCACTCGTTACAAAGACCGTTTTCTGTAGGACGTTGACGGTCGTTATATCGAGCGTCGACTGTATTACCCTGAGTACAAAAAACGTTGCTTTAAAGCTGTATCTTAAATAGAAAACAAGCATTTTCAGTAACATGGAAATACAAAAAACTGATCATTGAGAAAAAGCAGTTTAAAGTTTTGCTTCTCAATTAGAACACATAGTGTGCTTGATCTGTAGTCATAGTCACTCATTAATTCTTGAATATTTGAGCTAAAGCCATGGTTTTTGTTTCGTGTGTTTGAAATAACTTTTAGATTTAAAATACGCAATAAAATTATTTTTGGACGTTTGGTCGTCTTTGAGGTTATGTAACCCCTTAACTATACAGTGCGTCTCGAAATGATAGGTCCACCCTTATTTTTCAAAATTTCGAGTCTTAATTGAGAATAAGAATAACTTTTTTTGATAGTGATTATATATCTGTAATTGTTATAACTATGTTTGATGAAATTTCTTAAAAATAAATAATTTCTTCTAATTTGATGCAAATTTTCATTTTCAGACCGTTTCAAAAAGATAGGTCAGCCTTCAGAAATTTTACCCCAACCACGTTTATTTCCAAAAATTTGCATAAGTATCGTTGCTTAGTCTTACTACGGGATTATGCTTGCTGCTGTGGAGGTATGTAAACAGTTTTGAACAGCACTTTGTAGTCAAACAAAACCGGTTGTCGTTGCAGTCTTGCGCTGGTTGAGAAGGGGAAAATTGATGCATTTAAACAGTCTGGAAAATCGAACAGAGAAATAGATAAACTTTTAAACAGATCGCAAAGTGTTGTAAACAATTTTTTGCTATTTAGAAATGGTTATAGCAGTAAAAAATCATCTGGCCGCCCATCAAAAGTGACACCCTGACAATGGAGCACTATCGTAAGGGACCTAAAATCTGGAAATAATGAGCATATCCACTTTGTCCAAACAACTAAACACTTCAATATCAAAATCTACAGTTCACAGTGCAGTAAAGAAATTCGGCAATTTAGTTTACGTGAAAAGGAAAGCGGCTCCGAAATTGACTAAAAAGCACGAAGAAAAGAGATCGAAATTCGCGCAGGAAGTGATGTCCTGGATCAAGATAAGCATCGTGTGATATTCAGTGATAAAAAGGAATTCAACTTGGATGGTCCAGATGACCAGATGTTTGGCCTTATTGCTGGCACGATTTACGTAACGATAGACAGATATTCTCGAAGAGGCAAGCTGATGATGGTTCCGTTATGGTGTGTTCCCGATTCAAGGGAACAGGAAAAACTGATATATTTGTAGACAATCGTTTGAATGCTGCTGGCTATAACAAGCTGCTTGAACAATATTTTCTTCCACAATCAGAACCCATTGGGGGCCCATTCTTCATGTTCCAACCGGACAATGCTTCTCTGCACTCTGCAAAGTCCACTTTTGAATGGCTTCTGGATAATGTTGTGCATGTTATCGATTAGCCACCTTGCAGCCCCGACCTGAATCTAGTAGAAAACATGTGGGGTATACTCGCAAGAACGTTGTATGCAGGCGGAAGTCAGTACAACAGTACTGCAGACTTAAAAAGGGCTATTTCATCCGAATGGTCAAAAATCGGGACAAATTGTCTACAAAAATTTGTAGAAACCATGCCAAATAGGATTTATGAGCTTATTCAGAAAAAAAAAATCAGAAAAATTTCTTATTAATTCAACATTTATTTGATGCTTGGTTCAGTGGACTTATCTTTTTGAAGCAGCTGTTTCATCTAATTTTAGTTTCCCTCATTACTCCTATTATTTGTAAATTATTTATGAGATATTTTACATTGAATGAAGTAATGTAGTTTATAAAATAGTACTTTGTACACAATACAACCTTTTTTTCCAGCATAACTTTCGTTTTTATTGGTGGACCTATCATTTCGAAACGCACTGTACTTTCAACATTAGTGATACTCTTAAAAATGTACATTATGTAATTGTCCGGTGGGACTCCCGCGGATATTTTTAGCTTTTTTTTAACCTTGAAAATGCTATTTTAGACATTTTCTAGTGCATAAAACTGACACAAACCTGATATCTGACAACGCTTTTATAAGGTAAAATTATCTGAAAATTGTTATATAAAATTTAAAGCTCAACTACAAAACTTTACACTTGTCACAAGCAAGAAAGAAGAAGATTTAAAAAAAAAAAAAAAAACTCCTCAAAAGCAAAGCACTCGCCACTCTTTCTAAAAAAAACATTTTTTTGGGGAAAAAGACACAAAAAGACACATAAAAAGATATCCACTCACATAAATTAGTGTGTGTGTGTGTGTGGGGGGGGGATTTTGCGGCTCTAAACACCCCCTTTCCCTCCAAGCCGCATGGAGTCGGGGCTAGTGATCATCACTTTGACATAGTCAGTAACCAAGCTGGAGGCAGATGTTCTCTTCCTGAAGCTGAGATTATCAACAAACTGGGAGCTAAAACCAATTTAATTCACCAAAATTAATTTAGGACTAAAAGGTAGTCTCTGGATGTCAAATCTGGGCTGTTGGTATTTGCATGTAGTTCTGCCTTAGCTTACTGCTTTTATCAAAGCTTTTAGCTCTATTTTTATTTGTAGCACAGTTTCTTGCGGTCTCTCACTAGTGTGTTAAATTAGTTTTAACTACCAGTTTGTTCGTAATCTTAGCTACAATGAGAGAACATCTACATCCAGCTCGGTTACTGACTATTCCAGACTAGTGAATCCATAACAAGGAACTTATAGATACATCCTTGCTATCATAAATTAAAATTATTAGCTATGTTGGCATAAATTTAAGAAAATAGCTGCACATTTGATCCGGATTATCTAGAAATGTGTACAAAAGAGGCCGAATAATAGATGTTCGACGGTATTAGTAGCATTAGTAGCTATTATTGTTGAAATTGGTGATTATTCTCAAATCTTAGTAACGCCTGCTCTTTTTCAAGCAGAGGCTCAGTCTCAATTTGTGTCCTTTTTTTAGGCTTAGAGGAAATTTCTTTTTGCTCCCTCATTAGCATTTCTTTAACCTAACATTTTATTTTGCTTTAAAGTTTTTTCGTTTCATCATTGCACTTCTTTTTTTAGTCGACAGAAATACTCCCCTTGTAATTAGAATCATTTACGATTTTCACCTATTTCATTAAGAATGTTTGTTTAGTCACAAGAAAAATTTCTTCAGTTAACTAGAATATTTTTCTTTGGCTCTTAGAGCTAGTATTTGTTCTCCATTTATTATAGTAATTTCCTTAATCCAAAGAATTCTTTATCCACATTAGACATTTTTCTATTTCTTATGGTTTCCCTTTATCTTACCTAGTCCCTAGTCCCAATAAATTTCTTGTGAAAAAAAATAATTAAAACCTCGATTTTACGTTGTCCGTTTTGTACGTTATCCCACTTACGTTATTTTCTGCTGGTGCATGAAAAAGGCTATACTGATAATGTTAAAAGATTTCAGATTTTAAGTTTTCCATTTTCAGAAAGTCCGCTTAATCCGTTTTTCTACAAATAGATCACTATTATTTTTCATCTACAATACGAATGCTACTGCGAAAGCTAACCAAAAGGCAAATTTAAAAATAAATGAAATTTATCTAAAAAGAACAAGTAAAGATTGCCCATTTTTCTGCTTGTTCATTGGATGAGTCTCATTTTTTAAACACTATACTTAGATTATCAACTTAGGTTTTTTGTTTACCCGCCTGGTGCGTTTTTTTCACTTTTCCAACTGAAAACGTAATATCGGGTTACATTATATATTCACTAGAATTCTGATTAACCGCAACTCTACTATCCAAATCGCTGATTATTCAAATCACTTTCAAAATTTCAGAAAATGATTAAGACGAAAATATACTGCGATTATCAAAATTACCTATTTTCTTTACAAAGCTAATCAAACAATTTGCTTTGACCGAGCTATTCAGCAAGCAATGCTTTTCATTTCAACTGCAGTATGATCAAACTGCACTAATCTACAGCACTTAGGGCGCTTTTCCACTTGACGACACGACAACGACGAAAGTCGGACGGTAATACTGCAACGATAAGTATGGTGTCGTGTCGTCTATAGCACTGCTTTTCCACTCAAACGATATCGTTTCCCCGAACGGGTCATTTTCCACCGCATTTCATTTCGAAACAGCACTTTGTTCGCACGTATATTATTACAGCTGCTCAATTTAACAGATTACGACTACTATATTTGCTTTACCTCATGAGAAAAAGAAAACAAATTAAGAGACGGCATTGGGTGCACGATATTTTTAAAGAAAGTTACATTGTAGGCGAGTTTTATACACTTTTCAAGAAATTGCGAAAAGATTTTAGGTGATTTTAAATATTTTTACTAAATTTACAAAGAATAGTAAAAATTTAAAATATGGACAAGGTTATTTAACACAAGTAGTTTAATCTAAAGTGTATAATATATTTTTATAGTTACGAACAATGCTCTTTGAACTTACCTGTTTCTTTCTTGTCTGTAGAAATTTTGCCATCATATTCTTCATCTAAAAATCTAAAAACTTCTTCCCGGGCTTTTTCCCTGTGAATTTTGTTTTTTGTATAAAATATTTCGCTTATCCCATAGACACAGTCACTTCTCAATTAATTCACACAAAACAGACACGCCAAACTTGAATGCCATGACTACTGTGTTGCTCATCGAAGAAAGTTCAGAATGAAAATTTAATCTCTTTTGAAGCATTAAAAATCGTCTGCGCTACAATTAATGAAACAAAGTATAAAATAAAATGATTCAAATCTTTTATTGCTACATCTTTTGTCAATCGTCTGCAAATTGAAGCTTATATTTTATTAATGCAGAGATGTCGAATTTAGGCAGGAATTCAAGTGAAACAGGCCATCGCAAATTACAATCGCTACTGGAAATGAATTACATTAGAACGTTTCTTGATAAAAACATCGTGACGTCAGCGCGACGTTTGCCTATGAAAAACGAGCTAGATAAAACGTCACAGCCTACTTGGCGAATAACAGGAGATCGCTGAGTGCTTGTGAGCTCTTATTGGCTCCACCCGTAGTGACGTCATGCCAAGTTAAGCTGATGATAATGTAATTCACTTCCAGTAGCAATTGTAATTCGAAGCGATCGCAGTGCTGTTTCACTTGAATCCCTGCCTTAAACGCCATTGCTATAGTTCGAAGAATGTAAACAGACGGATGAATATCGTCCCGATTTTAAAGGCGAGACGGATGCCATCCGACACGAATGGGACGGCAAACGACAGCGTTCGGTCGGAGACGGCACAATCGTCCTGGAATCGGGAGATGGAAAAGCGCATAGCATATTTTAATGCATTTTGCGTACTCCAATGTCGGATGACGACAATCGCTTACGATTTATCGTTGCCGTGTCGGTAAGTGGAAAAGCGCCCTTAGGGCGCTTTTCCACTTGACGACACGACAGCGACGAAAGTCGGACGGTAATACTGCAACGATAAGTACGGTATCGTGCCGTCTATAGCACTGCTTTTCCACTCAAACGATATCGTTTCCCCGAAAGGGTCATTTACCACCGCATTTCATTTCAAAACAGCACTGTGTTCGCACGTATATTATTATAGCTGCTCAATTTAACAGATTACGACTTCTATATTTGCTTTACCTCATGAGAAAAGAAAACAAATTAAGAGGCGGTATTGGGTGCACGATATTTTTAAAGAAAGTTACATTGTAGGCGAGTTTTATACACTTTTCAAGAAATTGCGAAAAGATTTTAGGTGATTTTAAATATTTTTACTAAATTTACAAAGAATAACAGTAAAAATTTAAAATCTGTACTAGGTTATTTAACACAAGTAGTTTAATCTAAAGTGTATAATATATCTCCCCAAAAACAACAGTGTTGTAAAAAAATCCCCCGCCAAGAAAACCTTAAATACTCAGCCTTAAAAAGTTATGATATCGAGTTTTCCCGCCAAGTTTGTGCCAAACTACAACTAACCTGTATGGATAGTTCTTTTAAATTGTTTTCAGTTTTGCCAGGCGGGAAGCTTTGTCTTGTGAGGTGGTTGCTTAATGAGTGAAAACTGCCCGCCTGACAGGACTGAAAACAATTTAAAAGAACTATACATACAGGTTAGTTGTAGTTTGGCACAAACTTGGCGGGAAAACTCGATATCATAACTTTTTAAGGCTGAGTATTTAAGGTTTTCTTGGCGGGGGATTTTTTTACAACACTGTTGTTTTTGGGGAGATATCACATGTTTTTGCATTAATATTATTTCTTTGCCTTTTTTTTTTCTCTTCAAAATTTACTTTGCATGTTTTTTTTTCCCTTCAACATTTTTCTTGGCGGTCCGACATATGTGGTTTTCTTGGCGGCATGCATTTGGTGCAAAAGTTCAAGGATCTTCTTCAGTCTAGGATAAATTTGAAATCAATCACAATGTACCACCCGAACCGACGCAAAACAAAGCTAGTTGCTAACAATACTGGGTAATTCCATTGTGACTAACATAACATTTAGAGTAAATTTTTAATCTTTCTTTCTGTGTGTGAGCCTTATTTTTGTCACAATACCAAAAACAAGGTGTTATTCTTCTCCGCATAGATGAGTTGTTTAAGTTAATATACAAAAAGAATAATATTAACTTCATTTTTGGCAGTTAGAGGACATTTTGATCAACGTGACTAACATAACAAATTTGAAACAGATCTGTTATGTTAGTCACGTTGATCAAAATGTCCTCTAACTGCCAAAAATGAAGTTAATATTATTCTTTTTGTATATTAACTTAAACAACTCATCTATGCGGAGAAGAATAACACCTTGTTTTTGGTATTGTGACCAAAATAAGGCTCACACACAGAAAGAAAGATTAAAAATTTACTCTAAATGTTATGTTAGTCACAATGGAATTACCCAGTATTGTTAGCAACTAGCTTTGTTTTGCGTCGGTTCGGGTGGTACATTGTGATTGATTTCAAATTTATCCTAGACTGAAGAAGATCCTTGAACTTTTGCACCAAATGCATGCCGCCAAGAAAACCACATATGTCGGACCGCCAAGAAAAATGTTGAAGGGAAAAAAAAACATGCAAAGTAAATTTTGAAGAGAAAAAAAAAAGGCAAAGAAATAATATTAATGCAAAAACATGTGATATCTCCCCAAAAACAACAGTGTTGTAAAAAAATCCCCCGCCAAGAAAACCTTAAATACTCAGCCTTAAAAAGTTATGATATCGAGTTTTCCCGCCAAGTTTGTGCCAAACTACAACTAACCTGTATGTATAGTTCTTTTAAATTGTTTTCAGTCCTGTCAGGCGGGCAGTTTTCACTCATTAAGCAACCACCTCACAAGACAAAGCTTCCCGCCTGGCAAAACTGAAAACAATTTAAAAGAACTATCCATACAGGTTAGTTGTAGTTTGGCACAAACTTGGCGGGAAAACTCGATATCATAACTTTTTAAGGCTGAGTATTTAAGGTTTTCTTGGCGGGGGATTTTTTTACAACACTGTTGTTTTTGGGGAGATATCACATGTTTTTGCATTAATATTATTTCTTTGCCTTTTTTTTTTCTCTTCAAAATTTACTTTGCATGTTTTTTTTTCCCTTCAACATTTTTCTTGGCGGTCCGACATATGTGGTTTTCTTGGCGGCATGCATTTGGTGCAAAAGTTCAAGGATCTTCTTCAGTCTAGGATAAATTTGAAATCAATCACAATGTACCACCCGAACCGACGCAAAACAAAGCTAGTTGCTAACAATACTGGGTAATTCCATTGTGACTAACATAACATTTAGAGTAAATTTTTAATCTTTCTTTCTGTGTGCGAGCCTTATTTTGGTCACAATACCAAAAACAAGGTGTTATTCTTCTCCGCATAGATGAGTTGTTTAAGTTAATATACAAAAAGAATAATATTAACTTCATTTTTGGCAGTTAGAGGACATTTTGATCAACGTGACTAACATAACAGATCTGTTTCAAATTTGTTATGTTAGTCACGTTGATCAAAATGTCCTCTAACTGCCAAAAATGAAGTTAATATTATTCTTTTTGTATATTAACTTAAACAACTCATCTATGCGGAGAAGAATAACACCTTGTTTTTGGTATTGTGACCAAAATAAGGCTCGCACACAGAAAGAAAGATTAAAAATTTACTCTAAATGTTATGTTAGTCACAATGGAATTACCCTACTACGATTAAATTAAAAGTTAAAAAAAAAAACCCCAACCCTTACTGCCGATCTCATATTAAAATGAACTAAATTGAAGATCCTTTTAAAAGCCTTATGCAATAAAATCAATTACAAATATTTTATTTGTTAACAAATAGAAACTGGCAACAGATGAAATTATAAATCATTGAGTTTTCTTTCCTCGTGGCCCAACAATGGAAACATAAATGCTCAGATGTTGAACAGAGCTCGTAAATAGAAATCGGACCAATTTTAAGCATTAATAACTCCGGGGTGCGATGTCCCCCGGTGGAAAATTTTGGGAAAATGTCCTCAATGTCTCATCGAGAATATTCATACCAAAAATCAACACTAAAGACCCCCGGGGAGAAAAGATACGGAAAATAAAAACGAGGGGGGAGGGGGTGGGGGGTCGAAAAACCCCCTATGCCGAGCTTTGGGACAAAATAAAGGTGGGTGCAAAAGCAGAGCTCAATCCGAGTTACCGTTTAGTCTGGACCCCTGTCAAACAATTTTTAAAAAGTGCGAAAAATAGCGATTTTATAACATATATCACCCCTCCCCCTGAGGGTCCTGGATGTTTTGCTTTAGTATGTGCCGTCAGGGGCCGCTGGAGATTGAGTATACCAAAAACGAACTCTAGGGATCTTCATGGGGCTGAGATACAGAGGGGTGAAAACCCCGGTTTGGTTACTCGCGTAAACAGTCCTTGGTCGCTCTTTTACATTTTTCTTGGCGAAGGAAATTTCTTGGCGGCTTGTGTTTGGTTTTCTTGGCGGGGCGGGACGCTCCCGCGTCCCGTGATTTGTATAGTTACGAACAATGCTCTTTGAACTTACCTGTTTCTTTCTTGTCTGTAGAAGTTTTGCCGTCATATTCCTCATCTAAAAATCTAAAAACTTCTTCCCGGGCTTTTTCCCTGTGAATTTTGTTTTTGTATAAAATATTTCGCTTATCCCATAGACACGGTCACTGCTCAATTAATTCACACAAAACTGACACGTCAAATTTGAATGCCATGACTACTGTGTTGCTCATCGAAGAAAGTTCAGAATGAAAATTTAATCTTTTTTGAAGCATTAAAAATCGTCTGCGGTACAATTAATGAAACAAAGTATAAAATAAAATGATTCAAATCTTTTATTGCTACATCTTTTATCAATCGTCTGCAAATTGAAGCTTATGTTTTATTAATGCAGAGATGTCGAATTTAAACGCCATTGCTTTCGTTCGAAGAAAGTAAACAGATGGATGAATATCGTCCCGATTTTAAAGGCAAGACGGATGCCATCCGACACGAATGGGACGACAAACGAC